>KN886319.1:25135-42283 GCA_000934455.1 Apostichopus parvimensis
TTTGAATAAATGTTATACATATAATGATTCTCAGTATGTACTACATCACAGGCAAAAAGCAAATTTCAAACTTTTTAAGTTCAGGATCAACCCAGATAGTTACCTAGCTATGTTAATACATAAATATGAAGGTATGTATATTGTACACACAGAGCTTTGAATGTGCCAAACCTAAGTGTCATAATTAGGTAGGTAGGTTCTCATCTAGCCATTGATACACTTTGGCGTTTTAGATTTACTTGGCCTATTCATAACTTCAACTCTATTGTTTCCAACGGCAAAACCAGCCTGAAAGCAGTTATTGCACTTTTATTACAAGACAACACATAAGGGCTCTAAGGTTAAACTGCTTTTAAAGTTTCCATTGAATGAGTTTACTTGTCTAAACATGACCTATTCATAACTTCAACTCTCTTGTTTCCAACAGCAAAACCAGCCTTTGAAAGTACACCCTGTTCCCCATGAAGCATTTTGTCTAAAGTAGATGTTCAGTTATTTTATGTATACTTAATATTTATTGTAATATTATTACAAGACAACACACGATAGCTCTAAAAATGGCTAAAGAAAAAGTTAAAATGCGTGTAAGGATTCCGTTGAATGAGTTGTGACCGTAAAACAGCAGTGCGCCACACTTTTGAAAATTCCGTGTTGCGATATATCGGTGGCGCTTTTCAAGTTTAATCCTTTAGCATGCAGTGGAAATTGCTCGACGAGTTACCCTACTTTCCGTACACGCTAGCAGACAGGTAGATACATAAGGTCATGTATTTTTCTTCAAAATTAACCAGTCAGCCAATCAAACTTGCTCATATTCTAAAACAAAGAATAAATAAATAAATGAAAGAAAGAAGCAGAAATTCATACTTCCAAGAGTTTGTGTTAATACAAGTATTAAATTGTGACCATCTTTGTGGTAGTATATTTGGTCACATTGACGGCTATGTGTAATAATGCTGTACTGTATGTTTATTTTGGTAAAACTAGAGGGGAGCGGAAACTATGGAGGAAGGCCACATCTTGGGGAGATTGTTTTCGTATGCAGCGTGTTTGAAAGTATACAATACCTTGCTTAAGTTTATTTTCTTCGTCTACGCCCGCCGAATCTAGATACGTTCAAGAAGTACAGCCTTTTCCCCTAAAACAGAAGATAAGCTACGACCCTGCTCTCCGTAATGGGACATTTGAACATGCAGCTCAACAATGACGTACCGTATAAAGGTCGTCCCATTTACAAATTGTATAATAATTGGAGCAAAACTGAACATTGTTTGGCAGTCGCCTGAGGCTTTAACAAAATTTAGTGGCTAAATAAAGGCAAGACGCGCGCAGTGACGGAGTCCAGATTGACATCGTCGTCATATCATCATCATATTCATCATCACTCGATTGGCAAGGAGGAGGAAGGAACGGGAAAGTGAAGATCGGTTACCCAACAGCAGATCACTTTCATAACTTCTTTTCGCCTATCATTATTGCAAGTTCAACCTACCATAGCCATAAGTGTTCCATGCACAAACTGGTCGTCACCGTGTGTGCCTCTAATATGGGTACAATCAATACAGTGCGACGATGTGAACTATTACTTTTTGACACAAAATCACAGTATGTCCACATTTCAATATAAGAAACAAAATCCATACATCTTACAATTAACTTACATATAGCATAAAGAGAAAAACTTATTATTACACGTAATCGCTTTGGATATATTAATAAAGGCACTACGTGGGTCGAGATTTCATTACAATCACACAGTCACAGTTCAGTAGGTCTGTACTGGAGAAAATTATTTTGTGCAACTTTCAGTGGATTATCACATACGTAAGGTCTATGTAGGAAAGCCTATCCTAATCTATGACTCAGTATGCTAGTCACTTTGCCAGTACAGTAGAAACGACGGCGTTACTGTTATATGTCTGAAAGTAAGTGAGGTTAGAGAACAAGAACACTGGTTTGAATCAACGTCTCGAATCAAAACAATCGTGGAGAAATGGATTGCCAAGTGATTATATTCTTGGCTTTGTTCGGTAAGAAAGATTCAGGGTTTAAGTGCCTGACTTTGTACTAAATACTAGTAATAGTTATACTGGATTATAGGCCTAACGTTAGGAACTGTTACTGTTAGTAACTATAGCCTTAAGTCTAACTTAGAGTAGACCTATACTAGGCCTAAGTTAGACTTTACTTAGACTAGGCCTAGTCGTAAACATCATGGGAGAAAGCTGGTGCCACTCTAGCTACTTGTGAAAGAAACCAAGTGAGTGGAGGAGGGGAGGGCAAGAGAGGAGGGTACTTGGTGGTTGTCATGGTTGGGAAGTTGTGGATTGGGGAGGGGGAGGATAATGATGAGCTCTGCCATTTATTAATTAGCCTAGATATACTTTGTCAATACTTTAAATTTTGCAATTTGAATTTAAAAAACTGGCCACAGTGATACAAGAAAACATCATTTTTGTATTTTGAGACACTTTCATGGATTTTTCTACCCATTTAAAGGAATTATACAGTAAACTGGAACATATGCTTGAAGTAATGAAAACTTTTCCTTGCTTCGAGAGCAGTTTGAATTCTGACCTTTACAAGTATAATTCTTTCCATTTCAGGCAGAATCTGGTCAAACCATTGATAGAAACACATAGCTAAAGGATAAAACTAAATAACTGAGCAAAATTACTTAACAAAACCTTAACATAAGCAGCATATTTTTTAAAAGAATGTGAATGGCCTTACTATCAAGAATTTACCATAGGTATCAGTATCCAAGCTAGGAGAGACACATGGAAGTGGAGAAAGTTAATGAGAAGTGTATCGTAAATGCTTAGCTAGCCTGGGCATGCAGAATTTCATAGCAGATGCACAGATGCCTAACTTTTAGCCTATGATACATGTATGTGGTATAAGATAGCAAGTTTAGCCTATTATAGTCTTTATTAGGTATGGTATAACCGAATGATCTTTATAAATGAGAAGGAATACTTTGTGATTTCTCTTGAATGATGGACAATATAAGTGCAGTAAGCAAAGTAAGCGGGTTATTATGTGCCACTAGCCCTTTAAAAGCTATCAATGTTACAAGCTAGAGAGTGAACAGTATCTCTGTTTGTAAGGCCTTCTTACAGTATCTTTTTTTTTTTTTTTTTGGCAAAAATAATTTGGGTATCTTTAAAAGTGTCATCAATATGAAGGCGGTGGCATTTGAAGCAATAAGGCTTAGCAATCGGGAAGGTCCGGGTTCAATACCCGGCCGGGTCATAGTAAGGTGGGTTTTTCATCCAAGAGCAATCTACGGTTTTCCAATCTGAAATGACTTTCTAACTTGGAAAGGTTCCAAATTTGAGTTAAAATGTTGAATTGGAAGCCACCCGAAGTGTAAGTTGTCCATAAGCCCTTGTTGGTTTCTCCCACATTTGTGGTCGCTTAAGCATCGTAAAAATCACTGCTGCAGATTAATATAAAAAAATATGATAATTCATCCTAAGTATTGTTAACCTACACAATAAAGATTAAAGTTCTGCTGAAGAATAAATTAAACTATAGAGAGCACGAAATGTTGATTTGCGTCTAAAAGATCCTCCTTTTATTTTATATTACTATTATTTTCTGTAAACATGGACGTTTTTATAGTTCTTTCAAATTAAGTATACAGTATATTTTGCCTTGTAGCTATGACCATGGGTGCTCAAACAGAATTTGGTAATCTCATCGGTCGGTTTCAGGATCTGCCAACTTTACATGATGTTGAAGGCGCAGTTTATGCAGTTGATGAAAGGACGTTTTACGTCCGTGGATTCTCCTATGATGGAACAGGGCCTGGTAAGATAAACGTTTTATCCCACGATTTAGTCAGTCATCAGTTCTTAAACGCTTAAATATATAAAGAATCAAAGCGGTTACTGACATGGAAATGGTAAATGTGGTCATGACGTGGAAATGGTAAATGTGGTCATGACAAGCTAAATGTAAATTGATGATTTTACCAAGTGTATTACACTCATGCTCATAAATGTCCAATAGTGCATGCAGCTATCATTTATGATGGAAGGACAGTAGTGGTCATCAGTATAGTCTGTAACTCTTTTTTTATACCCGTTCCATCATTTTTCATCACAAGAAGAAGAGGAAGAAGTAAGTTTCTTTAAGATAGAGATAAGACCAATGGTACCACTTTGTCTGAATGTGTATGATATTTACCACATTGAGGTTTGTATTTGTTTACAGTCAGAGATTCCTCTGAATGAAACCTATAGTAGAGCTCATATGGAACCTTGGGCATTATGTGAAGGTGTCATCAATCTAAGGTGACTCCCCTTTTGCTTTGTGCTACTGAGTGCAAATTGATATAGTCATCACAAGGCAAACAATCATATAGACCGTTGGTTAGGTTCCTGGAAAGGAATGCCAATACTGTATTTGTATAGTGTTATACTAACTAGGAATATATGGTTTCTTAACAAATGTATGGGTATGTAAACAGTGTTTGTATATCGCAATTATTATTGAGACGATATTAAACTGATCTAGGCTTCATTGTACCACTGGATCCCGGGAACACATTTATTATATCGCTTAGAAATATGCATATATGCTCCCCTTTAATATTTCATTTAATCTGGATGGAAGGGCGGTGATTGGAGGGGGGGGGGGTAGTCACTTTCATGTAAACAAGAAATGGTCATATTGCACATATATGTGAGATCACATGGTCTAAGTCGGGTGGGGTGAGCGAGAAACAGCAAGTAGAAGGACTTAAGTCCTCTTTACCCTCCTCTTTCTTTTGATATCTCTATGACAGTAAGTACTGTTGATCAAATTTGAATTAGATTTTTATAACTAATTTAATCAAGCAGGATGAAATTTCTCTTATTGAAAACATTTATAATTGCGAAGCGACTCTATTTAATATTAAGACAAAATGCTGGATAAAAAGAAAACAAACAAGCAAAAACAAAACAAGGAAATGATCAAAGTACAATGACCAGCACTATTAACAATAAGAACATCACCATTCTTAAACAAAAGGTTGAGGTAGTATATATCATCTGGTCCTGTTTAAATATACTACAGTCCTTTGCTTGCAATCATGTCATGCCCATTCCTAGCTACCATTGTAATTTGTAACTCTGTGTGACTGTTTCACAGTATACAATGTAATATTTAGTTCCTTACATGTACATCTTGTTCATTGGGATCACAATGACCCAAAAGCTGATGTTTTTGCATGAGAGAATATATATGCAAGTGTTTCAACCTATCAGTCTTAATTCATAATAATAACAATAACAATAATAATAATAATAAAAATATTAACTAGTCTTATATAGCGCAGACTATAGCAAAAATTTGTTCAATGCACTTTACGGGTGCTGAAGATACAAAAATCAATAGAGTTGATAAAAAAATGGTTTTAAGACAGCGTCTACATTGAATAATAGAATTCAAAGACCTAAGATCAACCGGGAGGGAGTTCCATAAAAGTGGTGCAGCATTCAGAAAGCTACGGTCAGCGAAAGATCTTGTACGTGACATTAGAACATGAAGTTGAAATTGATAATGCGAACGTATTGGTCTAGCTTGCTGATGTAAGAGAAAATTAAAGTACCTGTAGGTTGGGGTACCAGTTTGCATGGCACGAAAAGCTAGAATGAGGATTTTGAAGTCAATACGGAGTCTTATTGGTAACCAGTGTAGTTCTGTCGGTATAGGAGTGATGGGGGTAGTTCAATCAGTTGAAATACTGAAAGCTGAGAGTGAGAGAGGTCATTTTAAGGTTGACAGCAGCATGTGGCTACAGTTGAGTGTTTTGTGCCATGTGATGGCTTTGTATAATAATAATAATATAATAATACAATAATCTGAGACATAACTACAATCACCCTCATCATATTTGATGGAAGTGGTTACTCTGAACAACTCTCCCAAAATCTATCAGATATCATGTTTTATTTGTGAGATATCCAAGCTTAAATGTCACTTCTAGTGTATACTGATTTTATAATGAGAAAGTTTTAGTTTCCCTCGGTATTTCTGCCCATATTTGCAGATTGGTTACTTAATCTTAAATAAAATAAAAAAAACTGGTAAAAGCTAAGAGTAGGACTAGACTTTTACTTCCCATAGGGATAATGTGATAGTATTTACAAATGGCATAAATTTCACACATTTTGGTGGATTCACGAGCAGGTCGTTTTGGGAAAGTTGACCATGCAAATAAGATTGAACATGTGAATACATGCTGGCAGCTATTTTCATCTGGATTTATTTCAATGAGATCACATCCAACGGATGGTAAATGATTCACATTTATAACTGAAATTATCGTCATTCCCAACATGGTGATATTATTTATTACTCACTTTACAGCGGCATACTTTTACACTGGAACAACCCCAGACCCAGCAAATGGAGGCGTTATCATTCCTCTGGAGGACGGAAAGTAAGTTAACAAAAGATGTCAGTGTACGTCGCAGACATTTGGCCAAATTGCTCCTAAAAGGGTTTAATTTGTAGCTAGTTTCTGTTAATGTCGTTAATTAGTTTAGCAATCTCATGATCTTTTATATAGTTCATACAACAGTGGTCGAAACCATGGACAGCAATTAAAATGACTTTTGTGGGTATTAAATGAGATGTTCGTTAATTGTTATATACTCTGACTTCTTCCAAACTGAAAGTAGGAGCTTCAACGTATTGAAGTCCTAATTATGAAGAAAAACCTAAAACTACAGACATTGGCCTCTCTATAGTACATTGAATAATTTTGTCCTAAAATTTGATAAAATTTGAATTTAGTCTCTCTTCTTTATTACTCGTCATCATTCAGCTATCCTTCAGTCGTTTGCGAATACTCTTAAAAGGTCAAAGGTTAAGGTTTTTCTTGTTCAGAAATGATTTTGATAAAAATTTGTGTTTCATATTCTGTAACGCTACTATTTTAAAATTTTTTTTAGATTTAATTTAAATAACAGTCCATTATTTAACCTTCTGTCCTTGATGTAAATGTTTTCATACATGGTTAGAGCACTTTTTCAAAAGGCAATATTAAACTTAAGTAAAACTAGAAGTTAATATATTTGGTGTACTGTACTTAATTAATAGTTTGTTAGCAATAATTTTGGATTTCCCTTAAAAACAAAGTTACAACATTGAAAATTAACTCTTTTGAAAAGATTTTTTTTTTTTAACATGTATGTGGTATTTTACTATTTTGCAGTGTGATGATTCATAATTTATATACATGTAACCACTTCCTGTAGGGTAAAGTACACAAAATGAATAATAAAAAGCAAAACAAAAAAATGCTTGGTGTGGTTGATAACTGACCTTTTGAGCATAATTCCCTTTTGAATCTAAAATCAAAGTTCAAACAAATATTCTCAGTGACACAGCAAAAATGTATTTGTTAAGTATCCTGCCATGGTAGGGTTTCCAACAAACAAATTCCGGAGACTGAAGGACTACACTGAAAAGTATGGACGGAAACACCAAATCAACTCATGCGTGCTTTTCAAAGAACCATAATACACAATTTGAAAAATATATATTGCCGGATCTGGTATTTATTATTATCTGTATTTGTCATTGGGTTTGTGGTGACCATTGTGTACGTTAATAAACAAAAGAAGTTGCAGGTATTAGAAATGAAAGAAGAATTTATTGATTGCCTTTACTGCAGGTTGTTTGTACTTAAATAGTTGCTAGCTGTAAATCTCTCTCCCTCCCCCCACCCCCCTCCAAAAAACACCTCTTTATCAGGTACCAGAGGTATATATAACTACAGGCAATTCCATTGTCTATATATTTCAGAGGATTATACATAGTAACTGTGAAGCGAAGCGTATATGCGCCAATTCTTTGCAAGTAAGGTCTGAAGACTCGTGCACAAAGAAACGTCTGATAAGTCTGATGACCTCTGCTGACGTCTGGTGACCTAGTTTAGAATGAGGTGTAACAGAAGTGTTAGACACCACCATTGATCCCAGAAAATACACAAACACAGCTTGTTACCGTCGGTAATTAGACACTAGTGTACAGTCAATACATGCAGCTAGGGTCAATACCCACAACACAGTGTACATAGCAGCGATGGACATCTCAGGTCCAGATAAAAGATAACACTTTTCATTACTGTCTGCATTTTGTAGCCACAAGAAAAAAACTTCACTTGCAAGCATCGGAAAGTTTTTTCACAGGGCAGCACGCGGTTTGGGGCGAGTCTTCAATGCCTTTAAATCACAGTCATTGAGGGTGGTTGCAAGTGTGTCCCTGCAGTGATACAAACACCTTGGAGACAGACCATGAAACGACAGAAACAACGATGTCTCCCTAAAGAAAGAAAGAAAATATATCACAGTGATGCAAACAGTATATAGCATGGCAATATAAAACCTTGAGAGACCTAAACAGTACAGTAAACCTCCAAAGTCACAAGGCCTAAATATCGGAGACCCTTGTTACCTTTAAAGGATCCTTTGTGTTGCACTTTTGAGTGGCTGTGCAGTACTGTAAGTACTCAAAATCTCAAGGAGGCAAAATCCCATAATATTTGCTGGTTCGGATGTCGTTGATACTACGTAAAGTGCTCTGCTAGGTGAATAACAACCTTGAACTTTATTGTTCCAATTATTATTTTCTCTGCATGAGGTTAGTATACACAGACCTCTGGTTAAAATACTACAGTCTATTGATGGTTGTAAATTTTGTTCTAACAAAATTGGACCCAATTTTATGCTCTGCCTGCATATGACGTACATGGCTGGAATCTTCATTCCCTCGTGTCAATATATTACATTCTTATGTCAAAGTGACTGGAATGACGGGAAATCTAAAACCTGCGTCAAGTTTAAGTTTGTAGGTTGGGTTTAAAAAGTCTGTGGTTTTCTTTTAGAACCTTGGTTAACTATAGACAGGTACATTCAGTGGATTGTGCAAGATGAAGCTACTTTAGGCAGTTATTTCTTTATTCTTTTCAACAAATAAATTGAAAATAAATTGAAACATATCATGCAAGACCCAACACACTCTTTGTTTCAGCACTATAATTACAACCGCTCTGGACTGTGTTTATGCCCACCACGTACACTTAGGGCCCGCTACAGATACTCATTTGTGCCTGACTCTATCCATATATTTAATTCACAAGTGAGAAGATAAGTTTCTTATTTGTAGGACTTGCTGTATATTTTTTGTATTACTGTATGTGTATCGCAGTCTATTGATACTTATACTATTGCTTTTCTTTTTTTTTCTTTTCTTTTTTTCGTTTACGACCTGTGTAAGCCGAATTTCCGATTGTGGACAATAAATTCAAATTCAAATTGAATTCAATTCAATACTGTGACCGAGATGAGAGCACTGTGCTTAAAATTGAATTTGCAATCAAAGTAAGAGACATTTTATGTGTACACAGTTATATGTTTATAAAAATTGTGAGGGGGTGGGGGTTGAGGGGGAAGAGTCTATTGAAGGTAGGGAGGTGGGTGTCTTGTGATATCCTGAGCAGGGGTTATCAAGACCATCCTCAGAACACCAGGAAATTTTCCAAGTTTTCTTGGCTTCTATCCTGGAGCTATACGAACAAACAGGTCAAGTTAGGTTTCACTTTTGAAATGTAAATTATTTTTATCTCATTGTTTTGCAGTCTTGAAAAACTTGGAAGTTATAACAATGAAGATTTGCTTGTGACCCTCCCTAACGGAGTACTCAGGAACTACAACTGGATCTCCATCTGGTGTGAGAGTGTTTCAGTAAGATAATTATTCAACGATGGCATGAATGTTAACTTTGATTACATTTGGTGCTAATATCTATTAATGGTTCAAGCAGGGGTGAAACCATGTATACTTCTATTGGGCAGGGGGGGCTGGGGGCCACAGCCTACCCCCTACTGGCAAACAAAACATTACAAAATTCTTAGTGTACAGTATATATATGACATGCATGTATATATGTGGTATATACAGTCGCAAATTCTTCAACCGTTTGGTTTTAAAAGTTGCAAAATATGGCATCATTTTGCATCTTTAAAGCATCCTCCATTTTTACCAAAATTTCTCAAAAGGGAGTGGACACATATCCCATTACACCCTTTTCATGGATGACTTATTATATCTTTGCCTCCTACCCCCCCCCCCCTTAGCTGTGTGACTGTAAGCTTCATTAGTTAATTAGTTAAGGCCAAGTGACACTTTGATATACTGACTTTCAAGATCCTAAAAACAATTTTCATAAATTCAAGCTCGCTCCAGGCTAGATGACCGATGCTGCTCCTCTTCTTTTTTGCTCAGGTTGATTTTGGACATGTCAAACTTCCTTCTGGATTCACATATCCATCTCCAGTGAGCCTGGGTTATTTAGGAGAAAGTCCTCTCGTACACCAGGTGGAGGCAGAGGATGTCGTAGTACTTAACTCGCGTGAAATTCAGTTTGTTCGTTTGAGTTATGACGGTGCAGGTCCAGGTAGGTCTAGCAATTTATTATGATTTATGTTCTTCTTTTTATGACTATTAGACTTTATAAACAATGACTTGGATTTAATAATACACCTAATTAACTAATGGTCTCTGTCACCAGTGCAATCACTTCATCTTAAAGAACACGTTTCATATCTATACAAACATGGTAAATTGAGAAGAATCTGCAGAACTTAATCAAATGATCAAGAAACTTTAAAATCAATTGTTCATTGACTCAGATACATATATAGTGAAGAACTTCTATTGATTATTTCTGGGCTGTAAAGTGACACAAAAGTGAAATATCTGAGCTTTAATCGTGGAGAAAAACATTCTGTCGAAAATAATATCTTGACTTCACACTTTATGTTGTTTTCCTTTGGATATATAAGCTGTACACTTTCCGCTTTGTTTAAAACGTCCGATAGGTGCATATTTCTGGACTGGCGCTGGAACACCAGACAGTGGAGACACCAGAGTTCCTCATCCGGCCAATCAGCCGTAAGTAAATAACTCTAAGTTAAAATACCAAAGAATACACTCTTCAAGTTCAAGAGATAGTAGAACTTGTAGTGATGCAGCTATTAAAGAATCCCCAGTTTTGACAACCAAGTTTTTTCACAGGGTGTCTCAGGACTTGTTACATCAGCCATTTGCTACAGATATATAAGCCTGTAGGCAATGTTTACTTGAGTGAGAAAATGGGGACCATTTCGGTGATAAGGGGGTGAACCATATCTCGTAGTATGGAAATGTAGTGATTGCCCTAGCTGTGCCAATCATGTAACGGTACAGCAAAGTGGGGCAAGGTTTATTCTCATATTCATTCTTCATTTATTCATCACTTTTGAAATGGACAAAAATGCTACCCAGGACTATTAACAGTAGCAGAAGAATTACTAAGTGATGATTGTATATAGGCAGTTACCCAGCACTATTAACAGTAGGGGAAATGACTAAGTGATGATTGTATGTAGGCAGCTATCCAGGACTATTAACAGTAGCAGAAGAATTACTAAGTGATGATTGTATATAGGCAGCTACCCATTTGGATATGGATATGAAGTCGTCTTCATCACAACCTACTTAATTAAGAAATGAAACATTAATAGGTTCGACAGTCATGCTGAATTGGTTCTGTCAGTGAATTTATTCTCAAGTGAGTACTGTATGCAGTTTTACATCATCTTGCACATTGATTTGTTAATATTGAACATTCATGTTCTCTCCCTTTTCAAGAAATCAGATCCTCCCTCCTTATTCTAATGATGCAGTCACCATCATCCTGCCAGAGGGTTTCACAGCAGAAAACGTTGACTTCATCGGCATTTGGTGTGAAAGGGTTAACCAGAACTTTGGTCATGTGTCCACCGGCAATTTTGACCTTACAAATATACCACCTTACATAGAAAGAGTCGAGACCACTGCTCCTACCACGGTAAGCTTTAATTTAAGATCACTGAGGATAAATATCCCCAACTTTGGGTAACAGTTAACATTTACAAATCTTAAATTTAGAATTTCTCGGGGGCTTGAAACAAAATTTGTCTCTTTGCAAGTTACCGAAAATTTAGAGATTGTTTGAGTCAGGCCAATGATATGACGGGATCTCTGAAATCTTTAAAAATTGCTTCTGATCCAGATGTACCAGCATGTTTGTACCATCTTTTCTCATAGTTTTGTTCCCACTTTGTCTCTTGTTTTCTTCCTTGCCTATGTATGTAACAATATACAGCAATTAAAGCTATTTAAACTGTATATACATGCAATGATGGTGTTCCATCGATTCCTTCCATCAAATTTGATTGTTTTCAGAGCTTGGATAACTGCAAAGTTTTGGTACCAGATCGTTTCCATATTGCCTGGACTATCGACCAATCCAACAACAAGATCACCTTGGAGTTCCAAGGAGTCATTTCTCTGAATGAGTATCTGGCATTTGGCATCAGTGGTTCGTCGTCCGCAACTCGTATGATCGGCTCCGATGTCGCCGTGGTTTGGTTCGATCCGAGCGATTCTCAACCCAGAGCCGTGGATTACCAACTGAATGAGTACAGTCAGGTGAAGACAATTTTAATGTTCCTGGGAAGATTTTTTTTCTTCAGGCATGGAGGGATGTAGGAGGGGTATTTGATGTGTTGTGCACCAACAAAACCCAATTACAGTCTCCCTTTCTAGTCAAAAATATAAATTTGCCATCAATGGTGCAGTGGGTTTTATGTTCACTTTGGTTACCCTTAGGGGCTTTTAGAGGCACAGAAAATACATATTAACATTTCAGAGTATTAAAAAGATGTAGTACTGTTTGTGTGGATGCAAGGTTGGTGTATTAAACAGCATTTCTCATCTGTTGGTCTCCAGTGATCAAGAGGGATAAACCAGGATAAAAGGTTGTTATCCAGCTATCATCATTGGCAATGTTAGTGTGTACTATTTTAAGTAGTACTGTTTACAAGTTGTTGATATTTTTGTTTTTTTTGGGCTCCATTTCAGGACATGACAGATGAAGGCATCTCTTCATATTACTCGTTTTTAATAATTGCATCGTTTTATTTCAGTGTATACCAGAGGAAGGAATAGGTGCCTGTCCTGACAACATACAAGGGGGTGCAGATAATGTTCAGCTCATCAGTGGAGAGCTAAAAGATGGGTTGGCCACTATCACCGTTGAAAGACCTCTCAATCCATGTAAGTCATTAAGATCCTCCCTGCCTATGGCAAATACCACCAGAGTCCCATGTTTTGGGCCCAAAAACACGGGAGATTGAATATCTAACTGAGTTGGTAATGCTAGCCATACTGAACACTCCTCTGGACAAGTTCATAATTTAAACACACAGTGTACTATTTCAGTGGTCAAGCCAAATTTGTCTTCACACAGGAAAGTAGTGCTGGCCATGAGAGCACTTGTGTTAACAATTATACGGTGGCTGGTCAATCAATTAGGTGCACTCATGGCTGAATCCTAATAACAGTACCTGGGGCAGTTTATGCTATCAAGTAACAAATTATTAATGCTCATGGAAATTCGAGGAGGACTGTTTTTCTATAGGCAGGCTTGACCATCATGGTCTTGCCAGTAGGAAAAAGCGACCTCTTTATCCACGTAAGTCTATACAGTAGGAGAAAGTAACCTCTTAATCCATGTAAATCGATCCAGTAGAAACAGCACCCATTTTACTAATCCATTTAAGTCTATACAGTAGGAGAATGTGACCTTTTAATCCCTGTAATCCATGTAATTCCATCCAGTAGTGAAAAGCGACCTCTTTAATCCATGTAAGTCAATCCAATAGTGAAAAGCGACCTCTGTAATCCATGTAAGTCAATCCAATAGTGAAAAGCGACCTCTTTTATCCATGTAAGTCAATCCAATAGTGAAAAGCGACCTCTTTTATCCATGTAAGTCTATCCAATAGTGAAAAGCGACCTCTTTAATCCATGTAAGTCTATCCAGTGGTAAAAGTATCTGGTATAATTATATTTTGTATTCTCAGTATTTGTTTTATTAGCTGGAAACATTAATTAAAATATCACCCTATATGTTGTTCATTGAATTTCAGAAGAGAAATTACCTCTGGACCATTCTTTCAATTTTTAATCTTGTTTCCTGAGAGTAAATTGCTATGTCTACAGTATTAGCTAGCGTTTCTACCTTGTAAGTCTCGAGAAGTTATTAGAAAATTGTCATTTAGTACACAAAATTAACTTTTTGATGAACAGTGTAAGTTTTAAGAACAAGTGACCCTTGGTTTGACCTTCCCTCATTGTGTTAATCTGGATTACAGCTGATCCCTTAGATTCGGAGATTATCACCACCGGCGATGTATATGTCTCCTGGGGCATCGGATTTATCAACCCCACAGGTCATGCAGCAAAGCATGAGATCAGAACTAGTGGTATGCATAAATATTGTTTCTTTTCATATAAGGCTTTGCAATTGTTGTGTATATACTATTTCAACTCTGTGGTCTGTATGTAAATTGATGAACTTAATTTGCATAGTTTTGAAATTAAGTTACATCGGTTACTAAATCATCTTGATGCAAACAAAGGAAATTAATTGGTTATTGATTACTGTATTAATTGGATAGTTAAGCATACCTATGAATCATCTATCTGGTTGCACGGCGATACTAGGGAGCTACGACATGAAAGGAATATCATCTTTTCGTCTCTGTTTGTGGTGAATTGCTGATGATTTAAGCAATAATATCAAATATAATGACATGTAGCAGTGTGATGGTATTATTATATATTTTTAATTTTAGTTCTCAATCTCATATGCAGGGTTCTTTGGAAGGAATTCATAACAGAGAAAAAAATGAGGGTGCAGAACAGTTTTGTTCAAATTGAGTGAAATTTTGTCACAAGACATAAAAAACATTGTATTTTAATAAATTCAATAATATTTACCAAATGAAATATTACTGATGGATTTGGAAACCTATCAGAAATCTCAGAGAATCCTCTTAATCTATGGTGTGAATATTTGTCTTGGTCAGGAGATTTGACCGTCGACTTTGGCCGTACATCCTCGCAGTGCCCAGTATTGAGGACCTCTGGCAGTAGTGCAGGGTCACAAGAACCCTGGTATAGACCCTATCTCAGAGAAGAGGGCAACGCAACCTTCTTGGCTGTTATTGGACCATCAGGGGGTCAGAGAGGGTATCAAGGTATTGCAAGTAAGTAAACACGAATAAAACTTTCAAAGTAAAAGATATAAAACAGTTTTAGAATTCAATGAGTCTGTTCCACAGTCTTCAGGTAATTGGTGATAATGAGCAGTTAATTATTCAGCCCTTTAATTAGTTTAATGATTAGTATGATCAATCACTGATTGATTTTGATCAATTATAAGCACTTGCTCTAACCTTTGACTATTACAGGAGAAAAAAAACAGCTGTTGCAATTGGTGTTTGGTGGGTAGTTATATAAGATTACTGCCTGACAATATCAAGATTAGAGGCTGGTGGATCAACCGAGAAGTATCGTTAACAGTTGTCCGATCATTGGAGACAATCAAAATTTCTGTTTCGACAACCTAAATTAGTTTCATAGGTTGTCTGGAGGACGACTTTAAGTAACATCCAATTTAGTTTGCACTGTAATCACAAACGAGGTAACATGATTCATTGAAATCACCCTCCATCTCTTTGGAGAAATAGTGGTAGGCCTATGAACCACCCAGAATGAAGTTCTGCTTGGATCAAAGCTGATATTGTATTGACCAAACCCTCTCATACACCATGTACATACAAACAGACATAGTGGTAGGCCTATGAACCACCCAGAAGGAAGTTCTGCTTGGCTCAAAGCTGATGTTCTATTGACCAAAACCTCTCATATACCAAGTACAAACAAACAGAAATAGTGGTAGGCCTATGATCTACCCAGAATGAAGTTCTGCTTGGATCAAGGCTGATGTTGTATTGACCAAAACCTCTCGTACACCAAGTACAAACAAACAGAAATAGTGGTAGGCCTATGATCCACCCAAAAGGAAGTTCTGCTTGGCTCAAAGCTGAAGTTCTATTGACCAAACCCTCTCATGCCCCATGTACGTAATGGTCATTCTTTGTTACTCTGCTACATTTTCTCAGACAATCAAATTTGCTCTTCAGACAACCAAAAAGTAACACCTGGGGTGTGCGAGGAGGGACATCCAGAAAAAAGAAGTCCTGCAAAATTTTGCCTGATATTTATTAGGTACTGATTAGAACCAATAATCTGAAGAACATGACAGGCTGGCCGGTGCAATTAATAGTTAGGATCTGATTGTACATATCATATATTCCTGAATTTGAATCTGATGCAGATATTAAGTGAACCTTGTGTGATTTGATATATCGTTTACTCAGATCAAGTCGGATGGGGTCTGGCTTGGTACATCAACGGCATTCTTATTCCGGAGATTCACGTAGTGAGGGGCAACACCTACACATTTGAAATCTTTGGTGGCAATGACCGGAACTTCCTTGGATCTTATCATCCGTTCTACATCACCGACGACAAAGATGGCGGCTATGGACAAAAGACGGAAGCTGAGAAACAGGTACGTGGATTAGAGGAAGGCAATTAATTGTGCTACCTTACTTAAATAAAAGCAAATCAAAAACAGAAGAAGAAAAAAATTGTTTTTCAACTTCAGGCTGGAATTATTACTCTCTAATGCAAAAGACTGTTCGTGGTTGAGGTCACTTGTGTGAATCCTATTCCAGTCAATAAGTTTCTTAAACTGTTTCAAGATTTTGTTTGTTCTAGTATTTCCGAGTCAAGTTTCTGTTTCTAATTTGCCGATAAACATTTTGGAAAAGCAGAATGCAGAAAGGTTTTATTAAATGAAATAAGGGATGGCTTGTGACTGCCAACCCCAGCAAAGAACTAATCTAAGCCTGCATGGGGCTGGATATAATTAAGTTTGTAGAACACTGGACCTGTATTCCTGATGTCATTGTTCTCAATCTAGCCAATAACTTTTATCCTTTCTAATAGTTTAAAGCCAGCTTGAAATCTTTAGCACTAGCTGGTCCCCCACCATCTCCTGCCCTCCCCCTCCCCCTCCCCCCTCCATGCTTCCCACACCCCGTAAGAGCTACATGTGGGACTATACTCCCTGTTCTGTTGAGTATCAACATCTTGAATATAGTTCTTCTGATTATCACTAAAATCAAATCTGTATCCTCTGTTTTCT
>KN886320.1:2414-20507 GCA_000934455.1 Apostichopus parvimensis
TGTAGGTCAAACTACCTGACGATCCGCTTCTGAGATTGTTTGCTGAAAAGTCGTAGTTGCCGTGGAGCTTGAACCTCTGTTTGAAGTGGGGCTTGCAAAACGTCACGGAATTTAGCTGGGCAAAGGTGCCAAGACTATGAGACAACAAGAGATATACGGTTATATAATCCTACGGTTAGAAGTTTGAATTTTGGTAAGACTGGTGCTATAGTGGGGCTTGCAAAACGTCACGGAATTTAGCTGGGCAAAGGTGCCAAGACTATATAAATATATGGAGAAAACGAGAGATATACGGTTATATAATCCTACAGTTAGAAGTTTGAATTTTGGTAAGAATGGTGCTATAGTGAGGCTTGCAAAACGTCACAGAATTTAGCTGGGCAAAGGTGCCAAGACTAAAAGTGTATATTTGGAGAAAACGAGAGATATACGGTTATATAATCCTTCGGTTAGAAATTCAAATTTGGTTAAGAATGGTGCTATAGTAACTTACTGTATATGTGTGATGGGATTTTAAGGTCCTAGGCAAAACATTAGTTGAAATTTAAACAAAAAAAACAGATTTGGTTTGAATGTAATCAAATTCAAAGTTTACAAATATTATGGATGTCAAGTGAAAATATCTACAAATCATGTCTCAAAGTATTCAAAAGAACTTCCACGTTAGAAGAAAGCAGCATTGGAGGATAAAAGTAGAGCTGTTCCCTCTCACCTCTGACATTCCCACTATCTTCCCCTAACCCCCACCTACACCCATCTCTACCCCCCCTTCACCCATCTCTACCCCCCTACACCACCAACACCTCCCTCCCTGTTTGCTTCCAAACTCCACTAAGACTTTAAAAATATATAGAGCTATATGAAATATACATTTTGCTCAAGGTCTTGAAAAACTATGATCATTCCCTTTCTGTTCAGGTGCAAATACTGCTAAACATCCACCACACATTATGTAGCAATTTGCACACTTTGTATATTGCACTTTGCATGGCACTGCAATGCACTTAGCATGGCATTTCACTTTGCAAAATAAAACTTTTTTCTCTAAATCTGTTTAAAATAAACGTTTTCTACCAGGAAAAATGCTTGGTTCTTTATTCAATATTTTGAGGGGAAAAAAAGAAGAAAATAAAAGAGAGTTCAAAATATTTACTTCAAAACTTTCTTGCACTCTGCACATCGGAAGCAAGTTTTGTGAAAGCATCTACCGTCCGCCGCTATTTTGTCCATCGGGTAGACCCGTTTTTCGCAGACGTGGCATTTATTGGAACTATCAGTACTGCTTTGGCCCTGCATATGATTAAAGAGGAAAAGAGAAGGAAGAAAAAAATGAAAAGATTGGACGATTTATCTTGACCGTAATTAATAATCAATCAGACAAATAAACAAACTACAGAAAAAAGGGTTTTGGGTAGAAAAGTACGGGCAGACTCGACAAAGGTTAAAAACCCTGTATCTTCCAGGGATGAGCCTGGGGAAAAAAAAAAATCACTGAATTTTGCAAAAATTACGGTATAGGCTTCAGTTTGCATATGCTACAGTGTGTTAGGATAATAGTTTATGTCCCCGAGGTAGAAAAGAAATTACGTATATTCCGCGAATTCGCGGAAAAAGCTCATGCCTGATCTTCGCAAGGCTCGCAAATTATGAGAGACAGACTGCTGTGATGAATTTTGTGTCAAATTATTTGACACGACAAAGTCAGAGGGTTAATAAAACGTTCAAGAGAGATGTTATATTCTTCCAAACATTGCGATTTAACAGTTGCATAAACTGATTCCCATTCAGTATGGTTTTGTCTGTAACACACAGTGTCAATTCTAGGCACAGGTTTAACCTGTACAATAATGCCAAACTATGTATGTTTTATCGATCAAATTCAAATAAAGTAATAGTACACATTATGACATAGTTTGACTCAGTCCTAGTTACACAGGTCAAGACAAGAATTGACCATAAAGGATACAAGTTAGGTCTCCATACGTCAGTCATGGTCAAAGATGGTCCAAAAAATATGAGTGCTGTGTTATGTTTCTTATATGTGAGGTGTATATAAATAGATTTTCAATTTTCAAGATTTATACACACCTTTAATATATTTAATTTACTAAATCACTGGACTGCTCCTTTAAGGGTTAACATGATGGCAACGATGATGACATAGGCCCAAATTTCATTGCAGGCTTAAACTATATATAGTAAATTTAAAGGGGCATTCATATTGCTTAATTTATAAAGTTTAATTTTAACTCAACCAAAACATGTTCTTTTTAACTTCATATAACCAAAAACAGAGCAGCAACATCTTTGGACAGCATTTATCACCATTTGTCTGTGACAAATTTATGACCCATTGTTAACTTCATCTGCACCCATTGTTTACTAGATCTGCACCCATTGTTAACTAGATCTAACCCATTGTTATTTCATCTGTGCCATAAAACATTTGATGTTGTACTATTGAATTGAGCTATTTGTGTTGAATTGTATGAACTCAGTATTCACTGAAAACAACTCCTTGCCTGGACTGATTACGACAGACGGCCATGCTCTCCACCGAGCCACAAAATTGGACTTTTTGTTTAGAGTTATCCTTTATCCAGGTTTCACACAATCGATAAAAATCAATTCATACATAATATAGCTATCATTCACACACAGCAGTTAGCTAAACTGGTGGATACTTGGAATGAAAACAGGAAATTAATACAAATTACCACCCAGTGGAGAGCCTTCGTTTGGACGCTTCCTGTAAAACGTTTTTTTTTTTTCCCACTCTTTCTTCTTCTTCCTTTTCAGTTTAACAATAGTTTGGATTCATAACTCATAGCGCGTTGAGCATCCCCGATACTATGTCAAACTCCCTTCACAGGAAATCCAAAAAAGTAGAGCAATGTTGATACAGGAAATTAGCACACCTAGTATTAGTTATTTTGATGAGGTTGTACCGTAGGGGTATCGGTTAAAGAGCGTGGCTTTCACTGTGAGTATTACACACAGTCACTTACTATAAGATATACGTACAGTATAGGTTTCCACCTTTGCCCGATTTAACGGCCTATTTCCAGCGGTTACAGTTGATCGCTAAATAATATTTTCTCTAGGTCAAAACCGCATCCACATAGCATGTCGTTTGACGAAGATACAGTACCAAGCTTTTTCTTTTTTTTAAATTTTGATGATATTTTTGTGAATCATTGCATCTGGCAACATGCAGCATGGGTGGGTGAATGTATTCATCTCAGCAAAACTTTTTTTTTTGAAAATTTTTTAAATTATTTTTTCTTTATAATATATGTGTGTGTGTGTATGTATATAGATATATATTCAGCTCTCTGAATACAGGGGGAAAGTAATTCTATCAAAACAAAAGTTGATTTAAAAAAAAAAAAAAAAATACACAAATCCTTCATACTGTATGCTATAGCATAATCATATGAATGTAATGTTTATATATGGCACACTCTCCATTTCAGGCTATTTCCTCCTTGGATAAATACACATGAACAATAGAAATTTTTCGAGGACATGGTGATTCTTTTGAAATGCTCTCTGAGGACTTGGAACTCCTTTGTTCAAGTCCTCCGTCAGAATACACAACATGTACACACACACACATGTTTGTATTACATTCAGACCGAGGACCCCATTGTATTTTCCATTGTTCAAATCCACGTACTAGAACCTTAACAATACCCCATAACAATAGAATTCTTTCGAGGACGTGTTGATTCTTTAGAAATCACATCCGAGGACCTGGAATTCTTTTGTTCAAGTCCTCAGTCAGAATACAAACACACATCTCCATAACATCACAGTCAAAGATGTCCTCCATGACTCATCACCTCCAACTGGATAATCACATTCTTTGTAGGCTCTCATTTCCTGGTCAATTTTCTCTGTTTTTCAAAAGGAGTACACAACTAAAGAACATGTGGGGCTTTTTTTTAATCTCATACAGTACATATACTTATGTCAATTCTTGTCAATTCACACCTAAGAAACAGAAGACAAACATTGGATGTGGAACAGAGGAAAAGCTGCTGTAAGTTTTCCTTGTTTAAAAGAACAACTTCAAAGGTGATGAAACATGAACAGACTTATGTTCGAAGTAAACTGACAAGTTTCAAAGCTGGTGATCAATGATGCTATTATAAGGAAGAATTCCACCTCGTGATCCTTCAACACGTGCAACATTTGATCACAAGTAGCTACAGTACACAGATCGACAATAACGCAGTCATAACCAGATACATGTGTTTATTTATACCAGTTTGTAAGGATATATAGGCAGAGCTCTGGGAAAGTGCAAACTTTTTAACCTTCTACGTAATGAAACGGTTTTATCGAAACTGCTCGCTCGCTAAGATTAAAACCAGTTTTTAATCTTCCGAACCTCTTGTAGAAATCAAATTCTCCTCTTGCTCTTAAAATATGCTAATTATGGTCACTCATCTGCCAAATTATCAAGAATTTTACAGCTACTGTGAATTCCAAGGAAGGAAACATTTCCAAACAAGTACCTCTGGAAAGTTTTAGCCCTATTTACAGTGTATGTGTACAGCATATGAGTACAGCATATGAGTACAGCGTATGAGTACAGCGTATGAGTACAGCGTATGAGTACAGCGTATGAGTACACTGTATGAGTACAGCGTATGAGTACACTGTATGAGTACACTGTATGTGTACAGCGTATGAGTACAGCGTATGAGTACAGCATATGAGTACAGAATATGAGTACAGCATATGAGTACAGCATATGAGTTCTACAGAGTGTGAGTACTACAGCGTACGAGTACACTTTATGAGTACAGCGTATAAGTACACTGTTTGAGTACAGCGTATGAGTATATACAGCGTATGAGTACGTAAGTAGAGTTCTCTAATTGTGATCAGAATAGAATACAAGTACTTTGCCGGGTAATTAGCTCTGAGAACACAGTCTTACAAACACCTACTCAGTATTTATATACTAGATTTCCAAATGTTTATAAAATTTATAAACATGATGCGAGCAAAGTGGGTTTGATTACAAGCAACCACGGTAGAATATTCTGTATATTCAGTGGATGCAGAATATTTGGTATTTCCTTGTTCAAATTGATGATATTAAGTTACACTATTTATGTACAGTATATACTGTACAACATAATGTTATCACTTTTCTGATGATTTCCTGTGCTATTCGCTTTTCCTGACTTCCAATCTTATCAGATTCTGGAACCTTTATACTTCAGCAATAACAACTTGCATCTAGGGGAAGGACAGGAAGGGGTTGACTGTTTTTGTTTTTCAAACTGCCTGGGATTATGTTCCAATCCTAATACTGTAAAACGATTCATAGGTCTAAGTAATAAAATGTAATAAATACCAAACTTATAATGCAACCTATGCACAAATCTAATATTCCTCTCATATACCCAGTTTTAGGACTAGATACTATTACTTTAAATGATTAACAAGTCCTAAAGTCTGTAAATTTGTTTTTTTGTTTTTCACACTGCCTGGGATTATGTTCAAATCATAATACTGTAAGGCGATTCATAGGTCGTAAATAATAAAATGTAATAAATACCAAACCTATTATTGCAACCTATACACAGATCTAAGCGAGCCATAGTTTTAGGACTACATTACTATTAATTAAATGATTAACAAGTCCTAACTGTAAACTTGTTTTATCTGTTTTTCACACTGCCTGGGATTATGTTCCAACTCTTATACTGAAAGGCGATCATAGGTTGTAAGTAATAAACTGTAATATATACCAAAGTTATAATGCAACATATGCAGATTTAATAATGTCATAGTCCTCTCATATACCCAGTTTTAGGACTACATTACTCTTAATTAAATGATTAACAAGAAGAAACTGTAAGCTTGTTTTCTGTTTTTCACACTGCCTGGGATTATGTTCCAATCCTAATACTGTAAGGCGATTCATAGGTCGTAAGTAATAAAATGTAATATATACTAAACTTATAATGCAACCTACGCACAAATCTAAGAGAGTCATATTCCTCTCATATACCTAGTTTTAGGACTACATTACTATTAATTAAATGATTAACAAATCGAAAATTGTTTTCTGTTTTCTGTTTTTCACACTGCCTGGGATTATGTTCCAACCCTAATACGTAAGGCGATTCATAGGTCGTAAGTATAATAACTGTAATATATACCAAACCTATTATTGCAACCTATACACAGATCTAAGCGAGTCATAGGACTGCTCTTATCTATACCCAGGTTAGGACTACTACTGTACATTAGTATAAATTAATCATTAAATGAAATAATTCAATGATTGACAAGTCGTAACTGTAAACTTTTTTTTTTTCCACACCGCCTGGGATTATGTTCAATCTCAATACTGTAAGGCAGTCCATGGGTTTTATACAGTTACTGTATATACTGTTATAATTGTGAAAAATATGCTTTAAATACTAATAATATGCACAAATCAAAGCAGAATGTCCACCATCTCTGATATAGACGTTTTTTTAGGATTATGAGACATGAGAGATCCTTCCCACAAAGACATCACCTTCGACTAGAAATTACAGTACTACACTGTGTATGCTTTCAATTTCCTGTCGATTTTCCCTGCATTTTCCTGCTTTTTGGAAAGGAATACAGAATAACAGAAGTTTTTTTTTATTTCAAAATTTTATTTTATTTCAATTTTATTTTTATTTTATTAAAATTTTATTTTATTTCAAAAAATTTATTATTTTCATTTCAATTTTTTTTTTTCATTATTAAAAAAATTCATTATTAAAATTATTTTTGAAATCAATTTACAGTATTTCAATTTCATTTCAAAATTTTATTATTTTAGTTTTTTTTTTATTTCAAAATCTGAGCAAAGAGATACCTTTCAGGGCTTGACAATTCAGACAACTGTAAGAAACAGAATTAAGACAAACACTGGGGGGGGGGGCATAGAGGAAAGCTGAGAGGTCTCATTGTTTACAAGAACACCTTCTAAAGGGCGGGGATGAAACATGGAAGTAATGTTTAAAGGCATTGAAGACTCGCCCAAAACGTATGCCACGCTCTGAAATGGTTAAATTTCCATTGCTTGCAAGTGACGATTTCTGCTTGTCGCTACAAAATGCAGACGGTAATGAAATGTGATACCTTGTTATCTTTAGCTGGACCAGAGATGTCCATCCCTGTATCGTTTTTACACTGTGCTGTGGGTATTACCGCAGCTGTATGTAATGACTGTACACTGGTGTCTAATTACCAACGGTAGCAAGCTGTGTGCGTATTTTCTGGGATCGATGGTGGTGTGTAACACTTCTGTTACACCTCATTGGAAACTAGGTCAGATTACCGGCATTAGACGTTTCTTTTTGCACGAGTCTTCATGTCACCCTTTCATAGTACCATGAAGGAAACGACCAGTTTGGAAAACTGGCGATTGAAGCTGCTGGGAATATTCTCGCATGAGTACAATATGGTCCTACGACAAGTGCCGCATTTTTTTCCAAATTTCGTACAAATAAATATACAAATACAAATCTTTTTTTTTTGTTAATTCTGAAGTCCAAAACAAAACTAAATGGCAAAACGAGATAACACACCTCCTGCGAACCTTTGTGCTGCCTGCATGACAATTTTTTCATATCAAAAGTGTCCCCTCGAGACAATTCACTTGGAAAAAGCTGTACATGTGTAAGGTACAATAGAAAAAACACATGTATGTAACAGTAAATTTCTTGAAATTTGCCTGCAGTTTACATAGAACAGATTCTTGTTTTGGAACTTAGGAGAGTCACTGGGAAACTATAAAATTCTTTGAATCATCAACAACAACAATAGTAACCCTGAAGTCAATCTGCCACAAGGGTTTTGATCTTTGAATTTACCAACCACCTCAAATATGTAAAAAAAATTGTTAAAGTGGTTGTCGGCAATTCGCTTTGTATTCAAATTGGAAAAATTCCTTTTGCAAAAGGATTCTGCTTCTAGCTAGGGACTGAAAAAATGGTTTAATTAAAGGGCAGCAGGGCATCTGAATTGTGAAATGTCCACTATGCCATAGGCTGCCCTTCTGCGTTGTAGAGACGGAAAAAGAGGGCTTAATGGACTAGACCAGAGGTGGGCAACCTTTTTGAATGAATTGGTCAGATATAAGGGGTGAAAAATTGACTGGGCCACATCTAACCAACAACCTGCTGTTGATTTCAAACCTTTGATTCTGAGGATTTTCAAGCAATAGGTGTGTGTACTTAATCTGTATTCACAAAAACATAATGTCAATACAGTACAGTTGATAATTAATGGGGATAATAGGCCTACCTGACAGCATCATTTGTGCCGATAAATTCTAAGCAGCTAGTTCGTTTTTTGTGATGATGTAAAATAGAATTGATTTTTTTTCTTTTTCTTGAGACATCTCACAGGCCGCAAAATAATCACTGTCGGGCCGCATGTAGCCCGCGGGCCGTAGGTTGCCCACCCCTGGACTAGACCAATACAGTATATGTTTAACCATGATGACGATGTACAGTACTATAATGTACAGGGGAATGTGTTGCAGGGTTTACTAAATATCCCTACAGCTCTGCACAGTAGCACAGACTGTGTACTTTACATTGTGACCAATAATGAATGCACATACAATACCGAAACCAGTGCAGCTAGTTTTTCCTTCATGGGCTTAACTCTGGATACAAGTTTATTTCCATGCTATGGGTCAAGAGATCTACAGTATTTGCACAGTAAGCAATGAACACATCATATTACATACTGCATTTGGTTAAAACATTTGCCTTTGAGTACATACTACATGTACAATGTCAGAAGGCCACAGACACCAAAAAATATTTCAACTTTGAGGAGAATGAAGCCAGTCTGTGACATTTCTGCTCTTTCCTATTGTCATTGTAATACTGTCACTGAGATACCATCACTACTTTCAGAACTGTGACTATAGAAGCACTAGCATTGGTACTCTCACCACTGTAATAATTCCTACACTATAGCACCATAACATCGGTGCTGTTGCCACTGTCACTATACAAGCCCTACCATCAGTGTTGTCACCATGGTCACTATGCTATACTAGCACTATACCGTCAGTGCTGTCACCATTGTCAAGTCATACTAGCACTATCACTGGTGCTGTCACCACTGTCACTATACTATACTAGCACTATATACCTTCAGTGCTGTCAGTATATACTAGCACTACCGTCAGTGCTGTCACCATGGTAACTATCAGATACTAGCATTAACACTAGCATACTATACTAGCAATATATACCTTCAGTGCTGTTAACATACTAGCACTACCATCAGTGCTATCACCGTACTTTTGTTTTGCTACAATGGGTGTTGTCCCACTGTCACAATACCACTGTATACTGGCAATACCATACACACTTTCACCACTGTCACGTTACTATCAATCCAACCTTGCTGTTACCACACCATTGTATTGCTACAATGGGTGTTGTCCCATTCTCACAGTACCACTGTATAGTGGCAATAAAGTCAGCATATATACTATCACCACTGTCACGTTACTATCAATCCAAACTTGCTGTTACCACACCATTGTCTTGCTACAATTTGTGCTGTAACGACTGTTACTATATACTGTACTTTTACTGCCGTCATCTGCACTGTTATTTTAATATACTATCACACTACACTCAATGCTGTCACACAGGTCTATCACTATACTATCACTAACGTCAGTGATGTCCCAAGTCTCACTACCATCACTTTACTGTTACTATATACTGTACTTTCACTGCTGTCACCTGCACTGTTATTTTAATATACTATCACACTACACTAAATGCTGTCACCTGTCACTATACTATCACTAATGTCAGTGATGTCCCAAGTCTCACTATACCATCACTTCCCTGTCACTATATATACTGACTTATTTCAATGCTGCTGTCTCCACCCTCACTTACCACTACCAGCACAAGTCATTCGCATCACTATACCATGATTCCACCTCAGATTGCATTGTAAAGGAAACTATACTGACATATATTAATTACTATTTCTAGATATAGGCTTGGGGGCCACAAGAACCCTTGTACTGTACGTACCAAATTCTAAACTAAAATTCTCATAAATTTTCTATGATCTGAACTCGCACCAACTTTGAATACAGTTTGCTGTCAACAAACAGGGTACCTGCTGCTGTTGATACAGCATCTCGCTACCACAAACATTATATGATAAAGAGGCCCAGTAAACTTAAATCACAAAGTAAAGTAAAATTTAAAGCTCTATATTCATGAACAATATAGAATTACTGCTTGTCAAAATCTAATCAAGACAAATTAAAAGTTGAATAGCTAAGTTTTTTTTTTTTTTTTGTGAGGCTGTATACAGAGAGGTGTGAGCAAGGCAAACATTGCACTCACACACAAGTAAAGTGGTTGTTCACCGCCTATGATTAAAACAAAATTAAAAGATTCTGTTAATTAAATTAATGTTCGTTACAAGTGGACAATACATACTACAGTCTGAACAAAGAGTTTTGGCTATAGATCCTATTGTACAATACTTTCAGTGCAGATGATTAACCATTGTTTATTTACACAACTACTTATTAACCTAGCTTTATGAAAAACAAATGAGCGCTATCATTCCATACAAAAAATGCTAGTAAATCATTTGAAAATCTGAGCGGTACAGCACGCAGGTAAACAATCCAAGTTTTTATTTTTCTTTTTTTCTTTTCCAATCTGAACACTTGTTTACAAGAAACAAAAATTTCACAAAGTTTACCAAATTTACAAGCTCAAGGTTTAGGGTACACTTTTCATCCTGTTTGTTTGCAGTCCATCACGCTCGAAGGGTTTTTGGAACTAGTTTTTTAAACCCTTTCAGAGGGTGTTGATCGGTACAATATTGTAAACAAACTCGCTGTAGTGCTGAGATGTCGTTCCTCACATAGATGCATTCAAACATATCGGTTTTGTTTGCTTTTCGCACGACGCACAGTGTCAAAAAACAGACTTACAGACACACAAAAACATAGGTCTACCTTCAAAAGCATGGGTGCCTCTATCACACATCCGATACAGACACGACGTTACCAAAGACCTCGCTCAGATGTGACAATCTCTAAGCTTAGATGTAATTTACTCACATATTTGGGTTTCGTTGCGGTTTTCGTCTCGGTGGGAGTTGGTGTATCTGGCTCCATGGTAGGCTCCATAAAGCCTATACTCTTGATCTAATAGCTTTATATATATCAAACTGTTACTGATCTATTAAGCTAGTCGAGCATGTGCACATATGTAGTATATATACACCAAGCCTGCACTGTCTGTCTGTCTACTACTCACTGCTGCTGTGACTCTAATGAAATCCAGGAAGCAGTTTACTACACACAAGCCAGGGCACAAGGACTGACTGATTAGATTCTGGTGTTAGTGTTGCACACACACAGTCAGGGCGGGTTGGAGAGAATCGGACTGTGCTGGGAAACACACAGTACAGGGGCTTATAATAGAAACCTAATGGAAGCTTGGAATGCAGACTCTCCAATCCTGAGCATGCAGGCTCAGGGGCTCTGGCAATTATAGCAAAAAGTGCAGTCACAGAAAAGAAAGACTACAACAACAGCCAATGACAGCTTTGTATTCAGGTTGATATTAGGTTACAGTTATAAATATTGATAAAAACTTGGATGTGGAAAATGGACTTGTATATATGTGTACAAGCAAGATGGAGCTCTAAGCCTGAGCCAGGTGTATTGTGGTCAGCGGGCAGGTGGATGAGTTTATTAATTACACGCTAGCTGCGGATTAATTCTAGGCCGAGGAGGAGGATAAGTGCTGCTGCTAATTTGATGGGGAGAGAAACTTTCTCTTTTTAATGACGAGAAACGCTGTGTTTTATCGGACAGGATTATTCAATCTGGTTTTGGTTGGTTGAAGATTCCATCCCAACGTCATCTGCTCTTTCCACTTAAAATTACACAAGTCGCAACCTCTCACTGAAACTTCTTTGTTTTTAGTTCTCTTATTTCTCCTACTTCTTTGCAATTAATTAAAGGTTATGGACCTTTTATTTTGTCTTCATATTTGGGAACAAATTTGAGCTTTTCTTCTTGTTTTAAATTATTTTTTCAATGTCTTTTTAAAAAAGGTTAACTATTTTGGTTTTTAATGGTTGCATTTAACAAAAGGTTATGGACCTTTTATTTAAATTCATTTTTTTGGAACAAATTTTAGCTTTTCTACTTTTTTAACTTCTTCTTTATTCATTTTGTTTTTTAAAGTTGTTTTTTTTTTGTCTTTTCAAAAAGGTTAACTATTTTGGATTTTTTATGGTTAAGATTTAACATGAATTTTCACCCGACAACAACGGCAATTTGCACAAAACTGTAACAACTAGTGCGTGTTATGATACTGGTCAGGTGTTGTCACAGTATCGGAAAGAGAATGAGAAGTACTACGATACTAAAGAACAATTTACATACATAATCTAATCTCCAATGGAAAGAAGAAAAGATTTTGAATATTTCCAATTTCAGCCAATGGCAAGTCACTTGAAATGATAGCACGAACAGTGAGTTGGACTACAGCTTTCATGCACCAATGTTTTTGAAGGGGAAACTTATTTGTCTACCAATCATTTCCAAAAAACTCCCACCCCATACCCTCCCATACCCTCTCCCCCCCAACCCCTCTGCCATTTAACTCAACCCCTCCAGCCCTCCATATTTTCATTCAAAGCATTCAGACCCAGCCTGTTGACACAAAATGTAGGTGTTGCAGGTAAAGTAAGGAGGCTTTTCAATTGTTTTCTAAACTGTACTAATTCCCAATCATGCAGTGTGATTGAATGAGTTCACTTAACTTTTTGTAGCATGGCTCTTATAAGACACCATATATGAGGAGCTCAAAAGTGGTGGCGCTATTTAACTTTCTGATTTTGAAATCTGATGCTCAGGGGAAGAAGCTTGCAAAGACAATTTATCCTCATAAATTGTAAGAGATGTGTCTGTCACATTTGGCACACATCAGTTATAACATTTACTGGGATGGAGTCATATTTGTAGAAAAAATGGCATGATATTTTCAAAGAAAATATGCTGCTTTTAAAACAATTTTAGATAACCAGAGATAGAAATCTTCCCTAATAGGACACACAACCTGAAAAAATCTGCTCAGCTATACTATTGATTTATCATCAGTACATTAAGAAAGTCAAATAAATGAATGTTCAAAACTTCCTGCCACCCATCAACGCACTCTTCCCTCACTCTGTGGTCCAGTCCAGTCCATTCCAGTCCGTTTGATCTAGTTTAGTCCAAGTCAGTTTAACTCTCCCAAACGTCCAGAAACAATCTAAAAAGTCACATCCCAGAGTGGCACTTTTGAAATCTTTTTTAAAAATTTTAAGACACTTTAGTTTGAGGTCATTCAGACGATAAGAAGGGTTTCAAATAAAAACTCAGAACGGAACAGGAGAGAAGGAAGCTTGCTGGGAATCAGGAAAGTCCAGTTTAACTCTCCCCAACGTCCAGAAACAATTTAAAATGTCACATCCCAGAGAGACACTTTTGGAATCTTTCTTAAAAACGTTTAAGACACTAAAGTTTGAGGTCATTCTGACGATAAGAAGAAGGGTTAAGGGTTAAGGGTTGCAAATAACAACTCAGTTGGGAACAGGAGAGAAGGAAGCTTGTTGGCAATCAAGTAACAAAACTTCATCACAACATCCGGACCCATTCAAACAGTGAATCCGTACTAACTCATTATTAATAGCAGTCAGTAGTTACGGTTCCAAAGATATATGGGAAAAGTCATTTAAGATTTCCCACTTCCGACACCATAAACTGGACCAAACATGGCAGCTCCCTCTCTATGGATGTTCCGTTACAGAATACTGTAGGTGGACGACGTGTGGCCTGCACGCAATATTCTGCGGTCCAGACGTTTTCAAATTCTTTCCTTTAATATGCTGCCAACAGAAACCCCAGTCTCCGAGCAAATGGTGTTTTTTAATAACCAACCATAAATTCACCGAATGACCAAGAGGTAAAACAGGAACGTTTATATTGGTGAGTTTGTATGTATATGTGTGCCAGCTTGAGATATATTTTAATAAAACGAAACAGATGGACAATTTATGCTCATTGAGAACTAACTTCTGATTCTAGTCCTGGCATATAATGTAATATTTTGTCACGGTTGTTGCAATATTCTTGAATTGTTTCAGCCCTGTATAAAAATTCCCTTTGATCGATTTCGTGCCCAATCCAAGCATTATACGCCTTCCAATACTTTGCAAACAGTTATAGAGTTTTCCGAAATTTTCAGAGAGTTTTAATGACCGGAGTTATGACCGGAGCCTCTCTTGCGAATAAATCAACCACGACGTCTGCACTTAAAATCTCCTATGATATGTTTCAACCTGAGATAATTTTCTCCTTCGATCAAGCTGGAAATATGGATCCTCTCCCAGTTCCGACGAGAGTTGAACTACCGAGAGAAATGACCCCGATAAGATTTAAAAGAAACCTACCTGACTGCCAAAACGTGATTTCTTGGCCGGATCACCCTTCTTGATGGTGAAGTTTTTCTTGGGCGGACTGTCTGTGCTATCTTCCGATTTCTTTTGAAAGAGGGCAAACTTGGACATGTCCAACCGATTGGTGCTACCGCCCCCGCTCTTTTGAGTTTCTCCATCGCCACTCTTTTGATATTTGGATAGTTTTGAGTTCTCCAACTTTTGGTTGCTTCGTCGGGTCTCCGGTTGGAAAGGTTCATTCTCTGTAGATAAAAATGCCAAAGTTTGTAAATATTACTGGAACGGACAGTTAACGTCTCCGTATATTCAAACGATTCTTACGTCGTTTGCCTGTCTGTTTGTTTTTCCCTATTCCGTCGGTTGTTTGGTTCAAATTTATATATATATAATTTATATGTAAAATTGTCAACGTTTCAGATACGTAATTTAAGCAGTTTCTCTATATGCTGTAATTTCCTCTTGAAGTGAAGTTCTAAAAAACACCGTGAATTATACGGCGACGAAAATGTCAAAATGACAAATAGTCACTTTTGACAGTGAATATTCAAAGAATGAATAATGAGTAATGAACACACTGCAGACAGACAGGATGAATTTTTGCTGATGTTTGAGCGAATTTTCTTCTAAATGCGACTGTCGCAATCACCCAGATGCTAAAGACCGAATATAAGTTTAGAATTACGTCATACCTGTACTGTAGGTGGCTTGCAGTATTACATGTTAATTCATCAATTACACCAAAAGCAAAAAATCAACCAAATTTGAGGTGAAAAGCAGAAGGTTTATATGGTTTCTGACACCTTGATTGCCGCTTAAAAGATGATGTATATATTTGCACTATGAATTATCACATTTGGTGTATTTCTACTGCATACATATGATCTATTCTTCTACGCTTTCTGTCCAAAATAAAAAAGTTTTCTTTTCTGACTGTTCCCACTGTAAGTAGTAAGTACCACAGAATGAATCAATGATCTAAAATCAGTCTTACATGTAAACTATGGTCAGTAACACTTCACAGCAAACATAAAAGTCCAATCTGCCCTACATCCAAACCCCACCCCCACCCTACCCCACTTCAAAACCTTGTTATCCTCTTACACACAATAGGAGGACATATATGAGTCCTCTCAAGAAAACAAAAGCAAAGTGTGTATAATTCGGTATTGTTTTTCATGCACACATGAATAATACGATCAAATCGTGCAACGGTCAAGACTGCTTAGTGCTGGAGCAACTTTTGTACAAAATTACAAACATCGAAAGGGAAAGGTGACACAAATGAAAAGGTTTGTAAGAGTCTACAATATATATCGAAAATAAAACAAATATAAGTAAAAAAAGATTCTCTACAGAAGATAAAATGACTCTTATTGTATATATGAGGACATGCGTGATCTTTTATTTTTTCTCTGTAATTTAAAGCTAAATAAAGTTTAACCAATTACTAATACTCATATCAAATATACATATAATATATATATATATTCCCTTTGGCATATTACATAAAATTAAATACAAAAAAATATATATATATACTTATGACAGTGAAAGTTCAAAAAAAAATTCCTTGAGAGAACTATTTTTATCTTTTAACTCCCCCCCCCCCCTTGTTTCTTGTCCTTTTTTTTTTTTTGCTTTTACTGTTTTCTTTTTTGCTTTTTTTTTTTAAAGCCAAATACTGTAACTACATAACTTTCTGGCCAGGGACCATATTTACGATCGTTTAGCGTTTTTGACACATTACAAATACAGACACAAAATATGCAGACAAAACAAACAAAAGTTGGTCAGTTTATGTGAAAACAAACAAAAAGTTGATTTAAAGTTCTTGTCTGTCTGCAAACTACACCAACATCAACATCCTGTTTCTGTATCCAACAGATCGTTTGTGACAGGAGAGATGCTCAATCACAATTGCTTTTCCAAATTTACACAGAAATTGTCCTCAATGACACGCTGTTTACATACAGTATGCAAACACCAGCAAAGCCCAATCTAGTGCACGTACGATAGCACAGAATAAACTCACAAGTTTTTAGCTCAATTTCGGTCCTTTGAGGCCACCCCCTCCCCCCTCCCTTCCCCCTGGTATTACCAAACACTTGTACACATAGGTCTATATACAGACTACATTGTCCACTGACTGACCAAGTGCTCCAAATGGATTGTCAGTTTCTCCATTTGGGTAAATGTACGCATCTCACAGTAGTAAAGTTCTGTCTTTGAAACCCTCACTGTGATTTCAAAATGCATATTTGTCCCAATCAACCACACCCCTACCCTCCCCCCTTTGACTCAGTCTCCCACCCCCACCAACCCTAGCCTCAAACCCTCCATCCATTTCTCCACCAAATTACAATTTAAAAGAGGACAACAATTTTGACCAAGTGCTGTCGATTCAATAACACGATTTACCGATTTGTTTCGGTTACAAATTTAATTTGTCAACATCCCGATTGAAAATAATTGTACGGTACTCAGACCAGATCATGGCCAGTCTTCTCAAAACATGTGTCATCATCAAATACTCTTTTTACAATTGTCCTAACAAAATTGGGATTCACCAAACCCACTTACACTCCCCTCCCCCCCCCCTCCCCAGCCTCCCTCCTTCCAATACCCAGCCAAAGCCCTGGCTGTTTGTCCACCATATTTACAGTAAGAACCATAACTGTTTATTACATACTGTAACAAAGATGACCATTTTGCTCGGTTACAAACCTTTGTCATTATCTTCCTTGACCACAATTTTACTGGACTGGAACATGGCCAGTCTACTCTGAAAGGACGACGACATCTTCAAGACTTTCTCGTAAATCAATGTCAAATGTCAAATTTTTCCGAGATCTTATTCACCTACGTATTGTTAACACTGCTGTGTGAAAAATGTCTCGCAAAAAGTTCCGGACTTCCCCAAATATTTTCTTCTCTGTAATTTTCTTACGTGTAACTTATAGTTCTAACTAGTTTCTTCTAAAACAGCCTGCATCTGAGCAATCTATATTTCTCTGTCAAAAGAAGGGAAAATTTCTGGGAGTATTAAAATTTCGCTTTGATAATTAGTGAAAATCAGTTTGAAGGAAAACAAAAAGCCCCAGGAAAACTTTAGACCGTGACAAAAGTTCAACGAGCAAACTATTGCATATTTATGTACTGCACATATCGTACAACGAACTGGAAAGTTGGAAATAAAAGTTAAAATCAACAGGTTATAAATCTGACCGCAGAATACTTCATCCATTAAATAAGAATATCCATCATCCTTCCAAAGAATATTAAAGGGTGTGAAGACTCGCGCACAAAGAAACGTCTCATGCCGGTAATTTGACCTAGTTTTCGAATGAGGTGTAACAGAAGTGTTAGACACCACCATCGATCCCAGAAAATACACACACAGATTGCTACCGTCGGTAATTAGACACTAGGTGTACAGTCAGTACATATAGCTGCGGTCAATACCCCAACAGCACAGTGTACAAACGATACAGCGATGGACATCTCAGGTCCAGCTAAAGATAACAAGGTATCACGTTTCATTACTGTCTGCATTTTGTAGCA
>KN886320.1:37553-53537 GCA_000934455.1 Apostichopus parvimensis
TGCTGTTCCTCTTGCTGTTCCTCTTGCTGTTGTTCCTCTTGCTTTTCTTCTGTCTTTTCCTCAACCTCTTCTATCTCCTCCTCCTCCTCCTCCTCCATCTTCTTCTCCTCCTCTTCAACTTTCACTTCTTCTGCTTCTTCTGTTTCAGCTGCTGGAGCCTCTTCCTCGGCCGGCCACTGGATCGAGACACCCGCCTCAACCCCGCCGACCTTGACCTCCGCGATCGCCTCCTCGGCCACCGGTTCGCCCTCCGGTTCTTCGGCCTCGACCCCGTTCTCCGACGGTTCGAGCTCCTCGCCCTGGTTCAAGATGTCGGCCAGCTCGTCGAGGTCGACCTTCTCCCTGGTCGGGGTGCACTCGTCGCTGGCGACGTTCTCGGCCACGATGTCCTCCTGCACCTCGATGTCCAGGTCGGCGTTCCCCTCCCCCGCGATGATGACGAAGCCCTCACCGTCGTTGGACTGGCGGGCGATATCGGCGTCTGACATGACGAAGTCTCGAAGAGCCTGCGAAAGGATGGAAGTAAGTCCCAGGGTAAATAATGCCATGTACTACCAACAACAAAACACCAATCAACAACATTTCTCCATATTCAAAGGAAAGTTACACACGCGTATCCAAACATCTGCCAAAATTATATTTTTTTTTTCTTTCCTTAAAATAAAGCAAAAACAGGTCTCCTCAAAATGAAGACAAAATAACTGCCAAACAAATATATAATGCATGAAGAGAGTTTCATTAAATCAGAAAGTACTACTCCCAACCCTTCTGTCTACCAAACTAGGGAAATAGAAATATTCCCACAATACAGACGAACAGTGTTATAACAGTGTAATGAAAGCAATAAACAGATACGGTACTATCACTGCTACTAAGAGTGACGTATAGGAACCTGTTAGCACTAGAGCACACGAACAGTGGTGAATATACGATGACTATTAAGCTGCACCCTATCAGAGAACTTCCCATGCAGTCTCGTACTATCACCTAACCTACCGATTGACTTTACAGTACAGGTGACACTGGATTTGACAGGATAACTAAAAATCTTATTTGGGTTTCAAAACACTCTACTAATCGCTGAACTCCAACCGAATCTCGTCCAACGACGTACGTTCTGAAATCATTGCAGTGTTATAGCAACGGACGGTCGGGATTTCCACCGAGAGAGAGGAAACGCGTGACCGCTCTGATCAACATGGGAAATGGGTGCATCTGTCTGATTTTTCCTGTCAGATATATATATGTGCGGAGCCTATAGCAGGAGGCCTTGGCTTCCTGGAAGCTCAGTAGTTTATATTTATATATAAACATACAGTATATGCCAGTGAAATGGTTATCAAATGTGACTGCTGGGCGTACGTGGAAAGGGTGGAAACGGGTTTCTGATAACAACCATTTTTGGGTAATGTGTAAGATTGGCGATCAGGAAACATGAATATTCAACAGGCCTGGCTTCCTGAAGCTCAGCAGTTTATATTTATATCTACATATATGCCAGTGAAATGGTTTTCAAATGTGACTGTTGGGCATACGTGGAAAGGGTGGATGGAAACGGGTTTCTGATAACGGCTTTTTTTGGTAATGTGTAGATAAGCGATCAGGAAACTTGAATATTCAACAGGGTGGAGATTGTTCCGTATTACTATGGACAGACCGGTACGTGTTTGGCTTTGCAAACTTGTGTGAGAAGCAATAATTATGACCGGGTGTGTCGATCCCAGTGCCAGCCACTCACTCGCCCCATCTACCCCTGCCACCAAATGGTTAAAGCTCAGGGCAAAAAGTATGTTGTTTGTTTTTTCCCCTCTAGTAAATTGGTAGTGGATGCATAATTTAACAAACCAGTACTGAATAGATATGAAAATTTTAAAAGCTTGGGTCAAATTAATCTAAACGCAGGACATACATGCTTAATGAATATTTATAATAAACAGTCCTGTCATATGAAATAAAAACTTTCAAACACTTTGTTTGAAATCCATACGACTCGTGCTGCTGTCAAAAACCCACCCGTGTCAAATGACACGCTTAATGAATAAATACTTGTGGTATTTATGAATTTATCAGGTTAATTACTTCTAGTTTAATACTAATTCGCTTCCTGGAGATGTTCGAATGGGTTTGGTGGAGAGGGCATGGTGGAGGGAGGGTACAGTGAGTGGAAGGGGCACTTCTTACCCCTTATTTATAATGTAATTGTATCTGATCAATTGCACTTGTATTCACAGAGGGCTTATATCATTATGCTTGGCCCCTCCTTTCCCACCCCCAAACGCATTGATGCTCCTGATATTATAACAATTGCAATATGATGCACGTACGATTGACGTTAACAGACATGACAGACTCTATGTAATTAACACAATAGGATTATATACGGTCTTTGTCTCTAATACGGGAGCCACAAAATCAGGAATTCATCCCTATTTCATGCCATCCCTCCTAAACAACCCACCCACTCTCCACTTCTTCATCCCCCACCCCTTACAGATGAACAGGAAGGAATTAACAGTATCCTTACAAACTTGTCTTGATTCGTGAAGTTTTGAAGTAGGAATTCACTTTCTCGTATACATACAGAATGCAGTCACATGACATTAAAATAGAGAGTCAAAACCCTCACCAATCCACCTCCCTCACCCTTCCCCCTCCCCTCCCGTCCTCCTTTTCCCACTCTCCCCAAACTGCACACATTGCATCCCAACCAAAACATATCGACTAGTTACCTAAACTTTTTTGCAACGTTTACATACAGTAAAATGGGAAGTTACCTCTTTTATTAGTAGAGCCATATCCATGTCAGAAATAGAATAAAAAACTTCCGAGGAATTCATTTACTGTGAGATAAACAGGTTCTACTTAAACCACTTTACGGTAGGAATCCTTTTGATAACCACAAAGCAATGGCTCTCTATTGGTATATAACAGCACAGTATGGAAGGCAACAGTATAGGCTCACAGGCTCATCACTATGTTTCAACAAAGTCAAAATAACATCAGCAAAATTTACTGCTCAGTTAATTGGCTTATTTTCGAGATCAGAAGTAAACCTTCCCGATCCTCTCTTGTCGACCGAAAAATGTTTTCGAGTACGAAAATCGATACAAGGTGGCATCTCTAATGGAAGCAACAAATTTTTGTTTTCATAATCGGACCGTAAGAACAGTATATTGGCACTTGAGAAAATTTATAAAAAAATAAAAAATTTTGAAATGTCAAATTCAAGAATAAATGTCTCCTAATTCCATTCCAAATAAAACATGATTCCCCAAAAATGGGAAACTTTTACGAGAGAAGTACAAAAGTTTGTTCCTATCAGAGACTATACAGGCAAGGAAAATGGAGATGCACAATTATTGAGAAAGAATAGTAGATCTCGCACATAAAGTTCCCAATGTAATAATCCCTTGTGCTGTACTGTACGTCCGCAAGACCATGAGAATATCACTATCAAAAGTCAGAGTTTTCAGTTTATTCTTAAATACTTTCTGTTCAGAAAAGTTTTCACTCGTTGGTCATGACTTCTAAGTTTATTTTGAATACTATTCAGACAACAGCGCAAAAATACAGAGTTCTTTTAAAGATATAGTAAAATATATCCCGGCAGTCGAAAGTTAAGACACGACCCTGTCAGATTGGCTCTGGGATGTGTTAACGGTACCGGTGCTGAAAGTACTGAAAATTCCAGAATTATACTAGCTTCTCCAAAAAATAAAAACAACGACAGTCGAAAAAGGGAGTGGTGATGGTAGAGACATCACGTGCAGTATTTTGGATGATGATAATGATGATGGGGAATTGTCATACAAACTTCCTACCAGTAACTCTCCGGCCATTAAAGGATGGTATTGATGTTACCCTGGTAGCTGTACGTACAACACAGGATTGATGAGAGCTTTTTGAACAGAGACTTTCTGTCTGGTGTTTCAGATGAGATAAAGAATACAGAATGTCGTGAAAGTACTGGCAGCTCACCGACTCCGTTCAAGAGTATAAGATTACCATCGACATTGCAGTCTATATAATGACTGTATGTGCTACTGCACTGCAGACCTGTTGAATGTGTATAATGTTCACATGCCTGAGTGAGTAGAAACTAGAGTAGAGTCTGGGATTTAGTGTGAGTACGGTATACGGTATCGAGTACAGCTATGGGCTCTACGCCCGAGTTACGAGGAATAGTTGCATCGGTAGATCTATCTAGATACTGGATTTCTTCAGGTACAATATATGAGTACAGATCCACGTGTACCATATATGAGTACAGATCCATGAGTACAGATCCAGGAGTACCATATGAGTACAAATCAATGAGTACAAATTCAGGAGTACTCTATATGAGTACAGATCATTGAGTACTGTATATGAGTACAGATCCATGAGTACAATATGAGGACAGATCCACGAGTACCATACATAATAATACATCATAATAATAATTATAATAATAATCAGCAGTTATTTTTACGACGCTTAAGCGAACACAAATGTGGGAGAAGCCCGCAAGGGCTTATGAATTACTTACACGTCGGGTGGCTTCCAATTCAACATTTAAACTCAAATTTGGAATCTTTTCAATTTAGAAAGTCATTTCAGATGGGAAAACCGTAGATTGCTCTTGGATGAAAACCCACCTTACTATGACCCGGGCCGGGTATTTGAACCCTGAACCTCCCGATTGCTAAGCCTCATTGCTTCAAATGCACCGGTCAATGAGTACAGATCAATGAATACAGATCCAGGAGTACTGTATATGAGTACAGATTCAGGAGTACCACATGAGTACAGATCATGAGTACCATACTGTACACTAGATGGCATATATATCAACTCACTATACACGTCTTCTATACAATATTACTGTAAGTATGATGGCAGATATGAACTCACTACACATCTTCTATACAGTACTTAAGTATGTACTATTACTGTGTAGGGCTATACGTCTTCGATACAGTCCATCAAGTATGATGGCATATATATGAACTCACTAGTTACACATCGTCTTCTATACAGTTCTTAAGTATATACCATTACTGTGTCTACAGGGCATTGACGGTGGCATACAGTGTGACTAGTTTTTAGCAGAGCTCCGATCCATATCTTAGCTACCACAGCAAATTTGCCTACCATTTTAACTTACAATTTAAGGTAATCAAAACAATTAGTGAATGTTGACGGTAGTCAGTAGATATTTGCACGTACACATATAGAGGTCTACTGTACATGTGCCATACAGAGTTATAATGGAGACAAGAAGAGCCTGTAACCCTTATATACAGCCATTCCTAGAAGGGTAGAATAATTATATGGATGCACCCTACACTGTAGGAGAGCAAGGTTATTCATTTCAAGTGCTGATGTTATCCTCCTCGGACTGTGTTTTTACACCTTGGGTTCACAAACAGTATAATAACTGTGAACGATTCAAGAAGTCGTGGATATGTATACTCACATGTATACAGATCTCCATAATGTGTCCCGGTATAAATGGGTCTTACAGTTTTGAAAAGCTATCAGTGCATACTTCCATGGCAAACACCACGAATGTGGCAGTGTATAACAGTTAGCTGTGTACAGTGGAATATGTGAAGATAGCTCTGGTTAAAAGGTATATTGCAACTGACAGTTTTTTTGTTTTGTTTTTTCATGGAAGGAGATTTGTCTCATATACACCCACCAAAATTGTATTTAACAAGAATAGGTTGAACGGTTCACGACACCTTTATAATCACAGCTGCTGTCAGATGTGAACGACCCTGGAGAAAACTGTATATAACAATATGTTACAGACTATGTAGATCTCTGTCTGTCAGACTGTGTCATACACACATAAAATTCAATTTCACCATTATATTTTACTCGTCTTCGAGGCTCTGCTCTCCATGATTCAAATTCGACAGTATTCGATAAAGTCACTCACGCATTCATCACTTGGCATGTACAGAACCATCGATAATTCATTCCATAACACTCCATCTGTCTGTGCTAGCATGGTACCAGCACAAACATCAGCTCAGCTTTCAGATATTTATATCAAGCAGAAAGCTACCTGTTCCATAAAAAACAATTAAAAACTGGGTACAGGATTTAAAGGGTGTGAAGACTCGTCTCATGCCGGTAATCTGACCTAGTTTCGAATGAGGTGTAACAGAAGTGTTAGACACCACCATGGATCCCAGGAAAATACACACACAGCTTGCTACCTTCGGTAATTAGACACTAGTGTACAGTCAATACATACAGCTGCGGTCAATACCCACAACACAGTGTACATAGCAGCGATGGACATCTCAGGTCTAGATAAAAGATAACAAGGTACCACGTTTCATTACTGTCTGCATTTCGTAGGGACAAGAAGAAAACATCATTTGCAAGCAACGGAAAGTTAACTTTTTCAGATGGCCGCACGCAGTTTGGGATGAGTCTTCAAAGCCTTTAAAATGCTTTACTGTACAAATGAAAACCCCTAATGAAACTTCGCAAAGAATGCAGTTAGTTATTTATATAGTTAATATACAGGTATTGCCATATTTGGGTGGACCAAGGGTGGGGTGTATAGTGGCATTTTTTAGTAGCAAGAGTGCATGACTCATATTTGTTCCATAGGTTCTTTTAAACTGAACAGGAATCTAATGCAATAATAGTGAGATCTTTAAATATGTCACAGTGTTTTTTAACCTCCCACATGCCGCTAACACTGCTCACCAACCTCTCCCAAACCCCTGTTCAGCCCGGCACCTCATGCATAGCAGTGCTTTTATGTAAAAAATTTAATTAACACTCATGAATACTAACTAAACAATTGGTTAATTTAGTTAATTTTGACAACCTAAAGTGCATTGGTTAATTTGTTCATTTTAGTCAGATTACAAAATTGTACATGTATCGCTTTCTGAATATGTTATGTGAAGTTACCATTAAAAACTCTACACTCTCTGAACGAGGGGGTACTTTCGATACAGAGTTGTTTGAACCACACAGGATACATCTAAACTGCAGAGTAAGTACTGTAGAAATATCTAGTTATTTTCAGGGCTCACATTCACTTTTTCAAAGCCTACCATTTCTATGTCTCTCTTTTCACCAAATTTGAAACAAACTAGGCCGGTGAAATAAATATGCTTGTTAACTTCAGTAATGCAAATCTTGTGCAACGACATAATAATTACAGAGAAATGGTAGCCTTTTACGAGGAGGAAGCACCGCATCATGCATAATGGATGCACGGATGCTCTATCTCTGAATCAGCCAAATTGAACCAAGAATGCCTCAGACTGAACTTGCTTTATAGATTTAATTTGGTTAAAAAAAAAAATTAGTAAAAAAAGTAAAAAATTCTTACTGATGGAACCGGTAGCTTGATACAGATGCATCGAGGGGCAGCTATTGCATCGTGGATGATGACATTCCTCTCTAAAGGGGGAGAGTACCCCAATAAGTTCGACTCCATAAATGGAAGGTAGACATCTTCATCCTCCAATCTCCTCCTCCTCAGCAGCCGGACCTGGTTTCTCCGCTGGTCGCTCGTCTTCATTTTCCGCGGGGAGTTTCTTTTTATTCTATCGATCAACGGGTGAACTAAACCCCTGACCATGGCTTGACCTTGACTAAGACCCATCTCAGATGGAGAGTCCTTTGTCCAGTAACCCTGACCATCTTCATCATCTCTTCTGACTGTTCTTGTCAGTCTGAATACATGCCATGGTCTCCAACCGCTGGACTTTCCCTTCTTTCCACTCGATCCGTCGATACCTGACGAGGAGCCCGTCATCTCGTTTGGCATATCTGTGTGCTCCACGAACTGGATCACATCATCCACTTTCATGTGGTCCAGTTGTCTCTTTTCCGATACTGCTTGTACGGTGACATTTTTCTCCTGTGACAAGCGAGGTGTTTCATTGCTCCTCTGCACCTCACGAGCAGAAGCCATCGGCTCCCGATACTCCAGCTGGTAGTCCTTATCGATCTTGGCCTCCACATGCATTGGTTCGACTCTTACCTCATTGCTGAGGACCATGAAATCCATGAATCCTTTCACAAACTTTGGTGTTTGTAATTTCATTCCCAAGAAGTTGCTACCATCGTCTGGAATGCTGGGCATCAACCTAGAAACGATTGTCGTGTCTGGGAGGAAAGAGTTATCATCGACCTTTTGTGAAACGTAGAAGAGGACATCTTGAATATGTTTGGTGTTTTGCAGGTTTCCAGCTTCGACAAGACTTTTCAGACTGTCTGCAATTTTATTCCACTCTTCCTCGTCCTTCTTCCGGTCATCGGATACCACCGTCTCCTGTGGGTACATCATGGCATCGACACCATCTTCCAAATAGTTCAGGACTTCTTTGATTCTGAATGGATCTTTCCTCTTGGTGGTGATCATCTGTCTGAGGCTTTGAAAAATTCCCCCAGTCTCCTCCTGAACGAGACATTCCTCTACCGCCTCGTCATCTTCATTGAAATCTGTCTCATCGACTCTTCCACGTTCCAGAAATGGTAACATCTCTCCAAGGGCATCTGTCAATCTCAACTGCACTTCAGTATTCCTTTGATCTTTCTCTTGCAGATTGTAATCTACCGAGACCCTGCTAGTGACACCCGGTTTCATCTTCTCTTTCCACGTATCACTGCCATCAGGATGATTAACTAATTTCCAGAATTTCAGAGTATTCCTAAACTTACGTTGATGCTCTTCGATCGCTTCCTTGGAAATGCCCTCCGATGTCTGGTCCGCAGGCAAACTTTCCCTGTTCTCCGGACACACTGATGAATGGACTCCTCTATCCCCACCTTGGTCTTTCTTTGTCATACATGGAACTAATTCATGGAATGTCTTTAAGCTACTGCTAACATCAGCATCTCTGCACTCGGCCAGAACGTCAGATTCATTAAAAAATGTACACACCTCTTCCATCTGGGAAGTTGGTTCTCTAACTCTAGAAGGAAAGTCACAAACTTCATCCTCTACTTCCAGTGGATGTTCCTCTTTTCCAAACGATATATCCCTTTCCTTGCCGACTTCATTTTCGAGGACATCACCACTGTCAGACGTCTTCAGCATAACACAGAGCACATCACTCTTCACAACTGTCTTCAATTCTTTGGCAGGCAATGTCCATCGGCGAACATTGTCAACTAGGGAACAACTTTCCTTTCTGGTCGCTAAAATCTTTTTGACGTCCTCTTTCGATCGGTCATCCTCGCCATGACAATTTAAGTTGGAATGATCATGAAAAGGTTCATTCTCCACAACTGGAGATATATCGATTATCTGTCCACTATTTTGTATTTCCTGCTTATAACCTATATCTGGCTGCTCTCTCAAAGGTGCGTGACTCGATGCTGTACCTTTTTTCAACACACGCACCAGTCTACTGATATTTGATGAAGGTAGAATCTTTTCCATCTCCAACTCTTCCAGGAATGAAGGTTCTTCATCTTCGTCTTCCAACTGCATCATGACTTCTTTGATTTTGTGTCTAAGATAATCTGCCTTTGATGGAAACCCATAGAATCCATCTCCTTGAACACCAACAGGTTCCTCTGACATCATCGGTACCTTCTTCTCAGAAGAAGAGAAAATCCCCTTACCACTCGTTCTCTCTGTCGGTTGTGAATTTTTATGTTCGTCAGATGTATTAAACTCAGATTTCTCTTTCATTTTCTCGTTCAGAATTGGCTGATCCAGAGCTCCTTGAGAATCTGTCAGATTTTTTGTCACATCTTGTATCATGTCCTCTGCAACTGATTTTCTCCCATATGCAGGTGATTCATCTCCATGCAAGCTCCGAACCTGTTCAACATCTGCTTTTACAAACTGTCTGCAATCTGGCAGACACATTTCTTCATTCACCAATTTAGAACTGTATACTTCTGTGGAGGGCTCTTGTAAATCGATATACAATGGTCGTCTCCAAGTGAGTTCTGAGTAATCTTTAGTATACTTATTCCGATCTGATCCCTTTATCTGTTCTTCGGGCTGAGATTTGCAAGATACATCTCCAAAAACATTCTCCACTTCCAAATCTTCATGTGATCCACCACCAGACGACCCAATGTCTATTGTCACAGAACTGGACATTTTGGAGGGATAGGAGATTTCATTATCTACTTCCAAATCTTCATGTGATCCACCACCAGACGACCCAACGTCTATTGTCACAGTACTGGACATCTTGGAGGGATAGGAGATTTCATCAGCTACTTCCAAATCTTCATGTGATCCACCAACAGACGACCCCATGTCAATTGTTACAGAACTGGACATCTTGGAGGGATAGGAGATTTCATTATCTACTTCCAAATCTTCATGTGATCCACCACCAGACGACCCAACGTCTATTGTCACAGTACTGGACATCATGGAGGGATGGGAGTTTTCATCATCAATATCGGGACATTCATTTTCTGGTGCCATCATAACATAAAAGATATAATCATTGACCACATCTGGCATAACCTCTGATGCATTTTCCTTCTCTTCAACATCTTGCTGTACAACTTCATCGGAGGAACTATTAACAGATTCTCCTTCAGAAGATACACTTCGATATTGAACAGAGCTATGCTGTGATCCAACGTTAGGATCATTCTCAATATTTTCGCCAAGATATGACGGTGTGAGATCCGTACCAACCATGCTGCTGCCAACGAGAGTGTCAGCATCCCTTTCCAAACAGCTGTCTATTTGATCTTTCATGATAGGACCAACCAGATTGATGACTAAGTCACTTCTTTCTAGTGGCTTCATATCATCATCTGTCACACAATCATCACCGGTTTCAATGACTATATCTTTAGAGTTCAATAATACATACTGTGACATCATGCCAGACACAGAATCAGCACCTGCAGAGACCACTGGGGCAATCTGAAAATCAAACTCGCCCGTTTCTTTCGGAGATACCTCCATGATTGAGTTTTCTTCTCCAGCAAATGACTTATTAACAACTTCATCTTCATCAGACACAAAGCTGTCTTGAACTGAGTTACCTGGCTGGTCAGAGTTGAGGGTACTCTGAAGAATATCATAATAGGATGGCATCATATCTGTACATGTTGCATTTGATGGAATAACATCTGTGTATGACGGTGTGACCTCTGTTCCAACAATCACATTGTCCAAATCAAAGCTACAACTAGAATTGCTTGTCACTTCTTCTCCACCTCCTTGAGCTGGTACAACAGGACTGATCGGTTTCACCGCCACCTCACTTCCCTCCAAAGGCTGAGTCTGCTCAAGAATCCGATCCTTATCCTCTTCAGAGCTTCCTACAGAATTCTGCAACTCCTGCTGCGACATGTGACAAACAGGATCACGACTTGAAGGAGCAGTAGGAGCAAGAACAAGATCCATCTCGTTCGTTTCTGTCTGACATACCTCAATATCACGGACGCTGTCCAGCCCGTCGATACTTGAAGGAGTACTACGGGCAAGCACGAGAACCATCTCGTTCGTTTCTGTCTGACATACCTCAATATCACGGACACTGTCCAGCCCTTCTGTCACCATCACCTCTTCTTCTGAAACAAAACTAAATCTCCCCAGTTTTACGTCCTCCGCACTTTCTAAGAAGTTGTCGAATGGCTGTCCATGACCTTCACAGGATGGCAGAGCATCTCCTCCGCCATCAGCTATCGATGTCTTCAAGTCGATGACATACAAGGGTTGGCTTTGATCAGCATTCCCATTGAAGCAGACCCCAGTATCATAAAGACCATTTCCAACAATCGGAACTGTATGCATCACATGTTCTCTCTTATCTTCCAATATAGTGCCATGGTCACTAGCGACCACTTCCAATGTATGCGATTTCTCTCTACGATTTACTTCCGAGACCTCAAGTTGCTCTGAAAGAGCAGGAAGTTTATTATCTGAAGAATTATCCCATGGTTTCAAAGTAAGGGAAACTCTCTTGCTTTTCATTTCCATTGGCATGTTGTCACCTTCTTTGCTTTACTTTCTTCCAGTAAAAATCTTCTATCTCATGCAACCAGCTTGAGTTCTTGTCGGGAAAGCTTTATTTCCAAGAACTTATTAATTCCTAGATTCAAACGAGTGGATTCTTAGGTCAGTGTTAGCCAAATTTCAAATGTTCAAAAATGTTTATATGTCTGTGCACGAAATTGTGTTAAAGGAATTTTCTTCACAAATAAGGTCTATAGTGTAGGGTTAAGCAAGTTCCAAGGAAAAATGCAAATTAAAGTGTTGTCCAAATTCCACTGATAATAACCATCCAGAACAAATTTTAGAAGAAAAAAAAACTTTTTCAATAATTACAGTGAAAAAGATTTCTGGTACAAGTTTTGCTGCTTAGCATTCCTCTCTTCATCTAATATGTAGCAGACACACTCAGAGATTGAGGGTATACCCAAAATGTCTTTCACCTGGTAACAAGATTGTTTAATCAATTGACCGAATTTAAAAGGTGAAAATTTAAAGTTCTGACAGGCTGTAACAGATCCGAAGTATGCTTTTCAAGTCTGTCAGTGCTTAAAATATAAACTCATGAATCTTTTATACTTCCACAAAAGCAAAGATCCTTTCACAAATTTAAATACAGTGCTCCCACCTGCAGGTTTGTAAGCAAACACAAACAAATGACCACGCATCCAAGGAATTTATAAATTACAGCAGTACTCCAGTCTGAGATCAATGAAGAAAGTGAACCACAATATATCCTATATTATTTATATTCCCTCCAAGAAAAAGTCTCAAGATCCTATGTAGTCTTCAAACCAGGGGCAAATGTAGGACTTTGCTTAAAAGAGAATCCACTCAGAAAGAATCCAAAATTCTTGCAAATACAGAAGTTCTGTATAAAAGGAATGTTCCTAAATTTCCACGGCTTTATTTATTTATTTACAGGACTGATCCTGAAAAACATCACTTCAGTTTAAGTTTGGATAGAAGGAACCTCAAAATCCTTCCTGATATAAGATCCGTGCAAGAAAAACTTGAAAAATCCTCAAGAGAAGCAGTTTACCTACAAGTACCGAATTACAGTGAGCAAGTGAAGACGCACAAGTCAGACAATATAAGAGTTGTAACAGTTAAGAACTGTGTAATAAACACACACTTTGAACCTTGTCTAGATGACAAGAATCAACCTCTTACACGCTAAGAGAGCACACATCAATTACAGTGGCAAAAAGACCCTGATTAAATTGGAACAGGCTTCTTGCCCTCTTAAAAACTGAAGAAAATCCAACTATTGATAGTTACTTCTTTTTTATGATGGTCTTAATCCCTCTCATGTTCTTGTATTAGGAATAGATTGGCAGAGTCACTCAAGTGGATAATCTCATCTGGTCACAATGAGGCTTAACGAGAACTGGGTATGATTAGGAGCATAAATGAGGTGTTTAAGTTTATGAATAGGTTAAATGTTTTCTCTACTTGACAATGGTAGGCATTGGAACCCTCCTCCCAGGTAAATGGTTTAGCAAGTAACTGAGGATTCATAATAGACATGTCTGTGTTAAGTAGAAGATCTCCAAGAACTACCTAGAAGCAAAGTTGCACTGTTGCTGTACAGAGCATGACATTGCCAGGCAGGATGACACATCTACATCTGTAGTAAATTAGATTGTATCTGAATACGAATTGAGAAATGTTGGTTTAAATGGAGGATGCTTTAAACATGCAAACATTGTGCCATATGTTGCAACTTTTTGAAAAAGATGAATACCTGTTTCGACTGTTTAGGTACTGTAACAAAGAAACATGCTGTAAATTTACATTTATGTAAGTATATATACTGTACACTAGGAATTTTATATTCATATTGTCTCCCAGTGGGGAGGGGGGGCGAGGGGATGATTCCCCTGATTATTTTGTGGAGGAGGGGCTAACTTACCCCAAAGTATGCATGGTTCCACCCCCTGGTATTGAATATTTATCCAAATCAGCTGCAAAAGCTGCCTTAAGACACGATAATACAGTGTATTAGTAACAACTAATATAAGCAGAATAAAAATGATGGCATCAAGAGTATAAATTAAAATTTACGAGAGGAAGAAGGATGAAGGGGGGGGGGAGGTTGTATTACTAGGACAAAGGCTCACTAAACTCAGACTTGTTCAACAATTATACACAACCTCACTGAATTCTCTCTCACTCCAGCAGCAGTCCTAATAACTGTAACTAACAATATTAGTCAATTATAACCCTTACTAATTACATATTTATAATAACCCTTTGTATAATTCTCTCCCCTTCTTTTCTTCCTTCAAATCATAATATCTCATATCTCCATGTGTCAAAACTTGACATGTAAACTTAACCACATATTTTTCAAGTTTTATTCGAAATCAGATCAGAGAAATTTCCCAAAAATGTTTGAATTGCTTCCTTAATCGACTGCAGACCTAATTGGATCCTTTTTATTGCTTTTTTTCCCGCCTTAAAACCATTAATATTCCCCATTTCATGTCTCATCAACATCCCTTTATGATGATGCCTATCCAAAGTTTCCACATAGCCAATGAGGCTTACTTTATGTGACACCCTATCGAATCTATCAAGCAGATGCAGTCATTTCTAAAGCAGATGATGTCATTACATAAAGTCCTAGAGAGTTTTAAACTCCAATTAATGCACAAAAAATGTGACAAAGACTGGCTTTCCGATCAATTATTTAAAAGTCAACCAATCGGGAAACTTCCGAAAAAACATGTTTGAAGGAAAATTCTGTGGATGCATGACACTATGGAGGTAAAGCAGACCTCCATGATGACACAAATGGGAATCTGTACAGTTTCTGCCTTATTGTTGTTAATAATAACCACATGGAAAGAACATCAGATGAACAGAGTTTAATAGACTATAGTTATAATGAAATACTGCCACCAAATTTTCAAACAGGCAGTATAGTCAGTCAAACACACATACTACACGCCTCTAATTTTTCATGTGTAATTTACAGTCATTATAACTGGTATAGACCGACAAAACTGGGTTCAACATCCTTAACTTATGACAAGGCAGATAGGTATGTCACAAACATACAGGACTATAGGAATGAAATAACCAGTGTTCTATAGCATATTGCCAAATGGTATTTTAAACATTCAGTGAATACCTTTTGTTTGTTTTTTGTCACCATTGATGACGGAAGAAGCAAATGATTGTCAAACACAATACAGTTTGTCAATAGAAATTCTATAAATGACAGAAGTGTTTTAAAGTGTCTTTTTCAAAACTATTTTTTTTTTTTTTTTTTTTTTATTTGACCATTTTAGCTTATATCTGAGAAACAGTTTTCAAAAACCAATTGAAACAATTTTTAGCATACTTGGGTTGAACATATTAAAGTGCAGATTTTAGCAGAAACAGCTCTGGAACATTGGGCAGTCAGTCACACATACAGTAATCTCCCATTTATCTACACTGTACAATATGACACTGGAACTATTAAAACAGATAATTGCAAGGTGATTAAAATCAACCACACCCTCAATAGCTATGTGATCCCATGCTTCAGGAATTAAAAAGCAGTGAACTGTTGAATCATAATTTAACACAAAGGTGCAGAGAGTCATAAATCACTCTACGTATAAGAGTTCATTCTAAAGGAAACTATACACATTGACTTCTGTCCCATGACAGTATTTTCTGAAATTTGCATTTAGACCTAAGTATTTGCATATATCCCAACCCTCCATATAAAAGCAATCTTTATGTACAATTTTTAAGGTAAAATTCACTTAAATGAATATTTATGAACCTCCACCCTCAATGATATACAATTGTTAAATTAACCTTACTGCAAACATGTTGAAATTGTGAAACTTGATTGGCCTCTCTTACAGCTGATTCGTAACATGGTAATTTGGGTGAAAGGTTTCATGAATATTCATTTAAAGGCATTGAAGACTCGCCCCAAACCGCGTGCCGCGCTCTGCAAAAGTTAACCTTCCGTTGCTTGCAAATGACGTTTTCTTCTTGTCGCTACAAAATGCAGACAGTAATGAAACGTG
>KN886321.1:5679-23839 GCA_000934455.1 Apostichopus parvimensis
TATGGTTGTGCAGGAATCCAAACTGACAAAACCATTCAATCACTACAAACTATAAGTAAACAGAGAAAGCCCGCAAGTTATTCTCTCGAGTAAAAGGTGATTGAAATACCCAGATATTAAACTTGTCATGTGAGTGCCAATGCTGATCCATCAAGTTTTTACTCTATGTTTTGCTGTGCTATTCCCTTCTTAAAGCCGATTGATATCCCTCCGAGGATTCCCAAAAATCGAGAGTGATAAAATTATGTTAACGATGATAAAGTGCACAATAACACTCCGCAGAAGAGTTTGAAGAACCCTTGATGACGAGAGACGGACGGTCTCTTCGTTCTTCTTGGATTTTTGCAGCTCCAATTATTATGTAGAATAAGCTGGTGATATAATTTCCGATGCTTTGAAATTTTCGACTCTGAGAACCAACAAGTCAACAGGCTGACTGATTCCTGGCAAACAATTTAACATTGGAAATGTTTAATGCAACAACACTGCACGCAAGATTGATTTTTGAAGAATTTTAAACATTATTGACTGAAACTTGAACTAGTGTGTGAACGTACCTACATATCAGGTATAAACTATAAAATCCATCTCAAGATTTACATATCAAGTTACTATGTTGACAATATTTTCAGCCTTTAATCCAATAAACCTCGATCAATTTCAAGTGTCCCCTGATCGCCACTAAAACTGATAAAGTCCTTGAACCAAATAAGATGGCTCTGCATGTCATGTGTGTTCACCAAAGTTTTGCATGTGATTAAAAAAGTTCCAGACTTTGACCTGTATTGACTTTCAATGACCTTTGAGCATCACATAATACCACAGAGCTTTTCAGTGCTCACTAAAGTACATCCCGTAGGCTTTTTCAATAGATGTCATGTTTACAAAGCATTCACTTTGACCTCTGATAACTTCAATGACCTTTGACCTCCACATACAAAAGTACCCTTCTCGAACCACGAAGGTTGATCTATATACCACATATGAAGTTCAAGGTTTTCATTATTGAAATTATTGTGCTTTACTATAAAATGTTTTTAGACATTAACCTTTGCTGACCTTTGACATCAAGTATAAAGTACTTTCGGAATACTACAACATAAGCAAACACGACAGATATGCGTAGTTTCATCAAATAAATCACTCGTTCTGTAATTGCACTTCATCGCACCTTCAATGTATTGTCATTTTGTTAATCCCCCAACTATGCCATAGTTTAACCCTCTTCTTTTGGTCTTTGTAACCTCAAAACTGATTGACCTGTAACCACCATGTGTCAGACTAAACAAAACAAAACGTAAGAAATACTAATGCAAAAAGGAAAAAGAGAGAGAGAAATAAATGACAGAAACAAAAAAGACAGGTGCATATCCAGTCAGCTGGGAAACCCCCTGTGAATTTTAGTTTCAATAGTGAAAGCAGAGTCAAAATCATGTAATGACATCATTGGTATAGTTAGGATGTGGAACCACATGAAAAGGTGCGCATATGTTTTCACTCAAACATGCCACATTTATTTTGGTTCTTGGGATTTTGCAACATGCTGTGATAAATTGTTATTTCACGAGCCATGTGAACATCTGAGCAGGTTTACAATTTCCAATTACAGGATACACATGGATCTATAATTTTTCAGTATCACTCCCCACCCCCCCTCTCCCCCACCTGCCACGAAAAAACAAGTTGATTTACATGGGTATGAAGGTAACAAAGTCATCGAAAACATGCCTGAAATTATTCCAAGGAAGTTTATGAGCTTGAAGCACAGGGAACCTATACTGTAGGAACTCATGGCTATAATATGCACTGCAAGGACAGCAATTATTTGACATATCACCAATTTATCCATCAAGTGATCACAAAAATACTGTCCGTAAGATGGATTTTCAACGTGATATTGAGAGCCTCCTCTGTTATCCATTTCTTGATTAACTTTATAGTAAGTGATACTATAATTTATCGCTACAAGCTACCTCTAATAGCTAGGTGAATGTCGTTACCATTTAAACTCTGTACCATTTAAACTCTGTACCATTTAACTCTGTACCATAAAGGCGTTAACTGTCACAGGAGGGGTGACCGGCAGACAGTCGCGATGATTTATAGACATCATTGCATGGACCTGGCTGTAACATAAATCAGAGACACTCGAAGGGGAAAGGAGGCCAGGGAAACAAGATAAGAACAGCTTAATTGGTTAAAATCATCTTTAATTGAGATATAAGTTACCACACAGATAGTAGAGGAAGGGATATAGCTGTGGGAGAGTTGGGAGCAAACGGAGCAATAACATAGATGATATAATCGTACACTAAACATGTAAAGATTATGAATGTGTGATGCAATAGTCATCATTCTTGCCTTTGTAATCATACTTGTCATCATCACCATCACTACACCATCACCATCATTATCATCACCATCATCATCATCATCATCATCATCATCATCATCATCATCATCATCATCATCATCATCATCATCATCATTATCACCATTACCACCATCATCACCATCATCATTACCATCATCATTACCATCATCATCACCATCACCTTCATCATCACCATCATCACCATCACCATCATCACCATCACCATCATCACCATCATCGATCATCATCACCATCACTATCACCATCACCATCACCACCACCACCACCATCAGCATCATCATCATCACCATTAACATCATCATCATCATCACCATCACCATCATTATCATCATCACCATCAACATCATCATCACCATCACCATCACCATCACCATCACCATCACCATCACCATCACCATCACCACCACCACCAAATCAGCATCATCATCATCACCATCAACATCATCATCAACATCATCATCATCATCATCAACATCAACATCATCATCATCATCATCATCATCATCATCATCATCATCATCATCATCATCATCATCATCATCATCATCATCATCATCACCATCATCTTTTCAGTTGTTATCTTCACTACTACCATTATCTTCTTCACTGCTGTCCCATTATCTTTATCCTCTCATTTCATCTCAAATTTCACTCTGTTCCTACACCATTTGACTATAGTTCATGCTCTTAGACTATTTTCCTGTGCCAGCACACATACATATACCTGTATGTGTTCACTTTTTTACTTTTGTGTTCACCTCAACACCAATTAAGCTGTGTGTAAAACTACAGTATGTGTTTTTGTAATCCTTGTCAGTTTACCTCTGAAGATCCTGCTAAGATTGAAATGTCAGGCCTTCTGATTTAAACACATAATGAAAAATCGTTGTCAGTGAACTAAACATTTAACTTAAAGGAACATGTATGACATCATTAAAGAATCTTAAATTGACAGTGAACTATGTAAGCATTGAACTTAGAGGAACTGGTATGACATTATTAAAAGATCTAAAGTTGACAGAGAACTATGTAAGCTTGTAACGTAGAGGAACTGGTACTTTATGACATCATTAAGAATTAAGAATCAAGCCAAGGACACCTGCATAACATTGCCTGCCATAAGAATATTCTATTTTCTGATAAAAGTCATGTTGCAAACTCAAGAGTAAATCCTTTGTTATTTTACTAGAATTATGTTTATTGTATAGGGACTGTAAAAATACAAACATGTGGGTTATATTTGAATGACTTGTCACAAATTGAATCCTGGTGATCATGATGAATGACATCAGCATTGTTATTGTGTGTTAAATCTTCCACAAACACAAACAAACAAACAAATGCAACATACTAACAAACTATGGCAACCATGACATTTGCTTTCTTTTTCAGTGTTAACTCATCCGGAAGATTCTACTTCATACTGGATTACCGATAACTAACAAAATGTAAACAATTTATTATGCACTCTGCTGCGTGGGCATTAAATTTCAATGACCTGCAGCATTTGCATAATTTTAAGTAGAATATTAAACACTATTTTCACTTGTTTATCTTGTCCATTGGGAATTACTTCTTTCTTTTCTGTTTAAAAAAAAAAGTAGAAAAATAATTACTTTCAATGAACAAAGAACTGAAAGTGAAGACTTTTGTGTTTTTTTGCTTAAAAAACCGAATAGCATTTATCAGAAAGCAAAAGTACTACAACCTCCCAAAGGATTGCTTTAATATTTTAATTCTCCTCTTTAAGCCAGGTTTCCCTGTCAATGAAAAGAACGATGAACTCATGAATATTAAATATAAAGCAAAATAGCAGTTACATCGTACCATAAACTAAACCTCCCCATTAATAACTTTTATAGTTCTTTTAATGGATATGTTCACAGGATTCCATGATTAATAAAAGGAGACAGATTTAATGAAAGGTTAAATTCAAGTATGGTAACATCTTATAAAACATATTAAAAAAAACAGTATGAAAAAAAATTATCATAACAAAAAGCTTCCAAAGTACACTTAATGTCACATAAGTATTTAACATTTTAATATGTAAAAAGGTACGGAGACAAATTTGTTTGAAAATGGCCAAGTTTAATGTTTGCTAAAAACATCCAAGGTTGAAAAATTATTATCGAAACCAACAATGGAAAATCCAACTGGGAAATTACAAACCTTGACAAAGAGCCAAAAGTTTTTTTTTTGTCATGAACAAGAGTCAAACCAGGTTTACCAAGCTTTTTTCTCTCCTTTTTTTTCATAATTTACAATAAAACTTAATAATCTTGAATAACTAACTGCAGTGTTGTTGAAGTTTAGCATCAAAACAGGGTCCAAGTTTAATCAAGATCAAATAAAAAAAAAATGATAAAAAAAAATAATTAGAACCTTTGGCAAGAGTGGTGAATAATATGTCCATGTCCTCAAGTCCTAGAGGACAAATACATCTTACAAGGTTTATTTCCAGATTTCTTGGTAAAGGTCATTTTGGTTTTAGTTGGATGATGTGATAAATAGATCACTGTACTGTACCTTCATTTTATACACTATCTATATAAGTTTAGAGTCCTAATCTATATCAATCTCTCAGAGGAGCAAGGGATTATCACGGCAAATTCAAGGAGGAAATAATAGTAATTTTGAAACATATAACTTTATCAATATTCAGCGTGTGTGCTCAAACATGTTTGATAGGGAAAAATTGTCTGAATTCCATGGGAAGTGCAAGGGAAGGAAGTTTGTAATTATGTGACTCAACGAGGATGTTACAGCCCTAGGGGATGGTACTAGAGCTGCTTACTGACATTTTACAATGCTTAAAGTAGGGGCCACCAAAGTCCCCAGATTAGGAAAGGCTTTTATCACAAGCTAACATAAACAACAGGTACGTGCTGCTGTATGCAACATTGATTGATGAAACTTAACACCAATCGGTCTCCATTGGATAGGGAAGCAGAAGGCTTATTTGAGATAAAAAAAAGTTTGAAAAAAAGGAAGAAAGAAAGGAAACAGGAAAGACAAAGTATGTAAAGATTCAGGGTTTTATTCTCAATTTCCAATACATTTGGCACCATTTTCTGTATTATTTTTTACGATCTATGACAAACCTGTCTTTTGCTTTACTGGAGAACTATGTCTTACTGCTTAGTAAGAAATATAAATAAATAAACCAACTTTCCAAGAAATTGTCTGGACAGGATTTTCTTCTACTTTCCCCACATTTCGGAAACTTTGTCAATGGGTTATATATGGCAGCTAAAAAGACACCAAACATGTAGAGAAAAAAACTGTGGGTAGTTGGGAAAGAAAAGGAAAAAAAAAAAATTCTCCTTTAAAAAAGGAATATCAAAATAAACTGCAAAAGTGTATTTAAATTCAGAAAAGCGGATACTGTACAAGGCTATCAAAATATTGTTTTTTCTAGCATCTATCACTCTTAAATAGAGTAAATTTAATACAATTTAGTCTTCCCCCCATATATTGCAGTAAAATATGCATGTTATTTGCTATCCGTGAAGTACGGATACTGTTTCGTCACCAGTGAGTGCTATCGGTTGTATTGACTCTGCTGTACTTTCTGTCAGAAATGAAGCATTACCAATAAGATGATAGATTAACCTTACAAACCAGGCGCCAAGCAATGTTTTACTATACAGTGTACACCACTACGATATTTATTTATTTTACTTTTTTCTCTGCGTATTATCGTCATACTTTTAACCGGCAATGTTAACATTCGCACGAACAGAATTAACCAAAAAAAAAATGACAAACAGCTTTAGGAGAGTAAATCCGATACTTTAATTCGAGATGAGAAACGTGGAACGACACAGCTTCAGTTGCAACTGTGATTTGTCACTCGTGACAGCTAATACAAGGATAGACTGTCAGTGTTGAGAAATTTATGGGGATGGAAAGAATATAAACGCTAGAGGACTGCCCGGCAAGGGTTTCAGATCTTGCTGTCTCTGCTTTCCAAATTTCAAGATGTGAGCCTCACAGTAAAGTAATCCATCATTTCGTTCTTCCGTGTTTTTTTTCAAAAATGACCCACATCCTCTCAATCAGTATGGCAACATGCATAATACTGTGATAGTTAAAAGTAATACATATTCAGAAGTGACCCCACCCATTCTTCTCAATCAGTATATGGCCACATGCATAATACTGTGATAGTTAAAATTATTACGTCTGTTTGATTGGTTCTATTTCTTTAGGAGAACTATTTCACACAACTGGCCATTTCATGACTTCCAAGTGTTCGTTGCAGCTCCTAATAAAGTCACACGACAAAGGACGTTAACATAAATCGATTTCGCCCTTCATACCATTGTCGTACATCTACAGAGAATCACGACAGATTTTCGCAGCTTTTTTCTTTTTTCACTTTCCGTGAGTTGATTTCCTTGACTTCAAGACCAGGGTGACTTCCATCGTCAAGGATGTGCAAAGTGTCTTGCACATTGATAAAAGTTAAATTTCATAAAGTTTCATAGACTTGGCTGTCCTTTGTAACTTCACAAAGGTACAAGGCAAGTTTTCCTATTTTAGTCACAGACAATTTCACTTCACGCACACGTGTCCAGTGAAATTAATGACCTAGGTTATTTATTCAGGTGGATTTCACTTTCTATTAACTTACAAATCAATTCCAAATTTTGTTAAAATATTTTTCTTTCTGCCCATTAATCACACTAAAGGATTCTTTCAAAACCTGGCTTGACCATCTTACAATGAAATAATAATAATTTGATTAGCTGATGGCATCACCCTATCTATTCAGGTTTCACGGTCTCTCACTAGAGAGGGAGACAGGCCACTCCATATTTCACACTTCTGGTCATGGATTTGACTAAGGTTCATAAGACAGTACTTGACTATATCCTCTTCAGACACTCCACTGCTTCTTTGCAAGATTCCCTTTCCAAATCATTTTGTCAAGCCTCCGGGATTTTCAGTGAAATAAAAGATCTTGATCGAGAAGACCTCTCCAAGATTTTGTCTACCTAATACTGTTAAATTTTGACTTTTGTCACCTTTATAAAAAAGGTGGAGTCAGGAGTTGGGAAATAATTAACAAAATTTTATTAAGTTGTACTCAAGATTTAGTAAATGAAGATCAACTATGGGAGGAGAGATGAAAGTAAAGAGGATGGGATGGGGGGAGGGAAGTGGGAAGGGGGGGGGGAGAGAGAAGAGGGATGAGGGAAGAGAGAAGAGAGAATGAGATAATGAGAAAAATACTTACGATCATCGCTAAAATCATCGACAAGGATTATTTCTGTTAGTACATTGGGCGGACTTTTTCTGAGGACACTGTCAAAAGAATGAGGGAGAAAGGTTTGTTGAATTACAACTGCATATCAATGAACAAAATTATGCATATACATGATACTGCACCAAGGCCCCCCCCCCCCCACGACCAGGAGTGAAACAAGTTTGGACCGTCACTTAATTGCAGAGAAAATTCACAAGACATACCATAGAAGGTGCTACTTCATCTAACACCATTTATACAAAGCAAACGGGTTCAACTTTATAAAATGTTTCCGTTTTTTTTTTTAACGTCAATTACAGATTTTTGAACACTTGTGAGAGAGGAAAAGAAGGTCATTTCAATAATTCATATTCCTAACTTATGAAATTCTTTACTCATCTGCAATACACTAAAGCTAGACCTTTCTCTGCACATACAAACAGCCAGCCAAAATTGACATATTTACTTTTACGTTGGAATTTTAGAGTGCAGTTGCTGTACTACTGTATATATTGGGGAGACAGGTAAACAAGGAGCTCTCCATCCATATAGATTTGTTAGTACTTTGTCCCCACAAAGGATGACAAATGGCTAATTACAAGCACTCAATGATTCTGAAAGCTTAAAAGCAACGATTACTTTTTATTTCTTTTCGACCTTCGGTGATGATTTCAAGCCTGAGAATGGCCTCGCTATCTTATGAAGATGAATCCTTCGGCTGATCAGCTAGCTCAGTTGTGAAGGACAACAGTTACAGCACTTTGCATGAAAGAAAGGATAGATCCTATCTACTAGTCAGGCCATTTAGCTCTGGTTTTGATGTTTTCTTTGATAAAGATTTTCATCAAAAATGTGTATTCAAGAAAGAGCAACAGTCTCCATATCAAATGTCAAATGAAAATATAACACATTACATGCCACGGTAACATTATTTGCAAGAAAAATTATAATAATTTTTCTTTGTGTGAATTGGAAACTTTGGATAAAAAGATAAGATCGTGACTGAACGATGCAAGACTACTTGCAACTCTCAAACACCGTCACCCAATGAGGGAGTGACTATTTAATTAAGTCCGTTTGTAAACTAATGAACTAAATTTATTAATATTAAGGATGTTAAATATGTTTATATCCCAATCATCTCCAAAAGCCACTTTGAAAACCACTTCAGTATACAGCCTTACAACCAGAATGATGTAGGTTAACTTTTTAATTTTGTTTTTATTGTTTGAAATGAAGCAATGACTTCTGAAACTAATGAACTAAATTTTATTAATATTAAGGATGTTAAATATGTTTATATCCCAATCATCTCCAAAAGCCACTTTTAAAACCACTTCAGTATACAGCCTTACAACCAGAATGATGTAGGTTAACTTTTTAATTTTGTTTTTTTTATTGTTTGAAATGAAGCAATGACTTCTGAAGCTAATGAACTAAATTTATTAATATTAAGAATGTGAAATATGTTTATATCCCAATCATCTCCACAGCCACTTTTAAAACCACTTCAGTATACAGCCTTACAACCAGAATGATGTAGGCAAGATGAAAATGTTGGTCCTAATTGGGGGGGGGGGTGGGGGGCCTGAAGAGGAATAACATTCCAAGATTTAAAATATTTTATTGGAAATTGAATTTAAAAAGGAATTTCCCCCCACCTCCTATTTGTTTTGCTCTCCTACTTATCTACAAAGCCATAAATTTGCTTTACACATATCACAATCCTTACTCATTCCTATGTTTATTTATAAATTGTCATTTAGGGTTCATTTAGAGCTTAATGTGTCTGATTTATAAACATGGCTAAAGGCTGATACTATTAATATGTACCCATCTTTATTGAAACGTTGATGGCCATTTATAGAGACAACAATTATGTGGATAATTAGGATTGAATTGCTAGGTCAACATATGTCGTGCCGTCGTCCGAGGAGTCACAGACCAATTATAAACACTGCCAGCTGTGAACATAATCAAAGTGCTGTACAAGATAAACTGTATGGTGTGTTTATATAATATTTCATGACCATTAAACACCGAGTCAATTGTTTGTTCTCCCATCCCCACCCACAAAAATAATAATAACAATAAAATAAAAAATAGATGAAGACAAAGTGAACGCTCAGCAGCTTTATATTCAACGAGCAGCTGTTCTTATTACCTTCACTAGATTTATATGAACCTCAGTGCACTTTCCATTGGAATTGCACACATTGTTCTGTACTGTGTACTGTAAGATATTTTGCTAATGCTTTGTTCGATTTGTATGGGTATTGATATATGAAAATATACATTGTATAAAACTCTCAGTTGTTGTAACATGTTGCTGCAGCAACATGACGTTATAGTTTTTAATAAGTAGCTGGACATCTTAGTTCAGGATCTCAGTTCTAAATTACTTGTGCTTCATGTGTGAACTGACTTTAGAGCCAATGTGGGCTGGGTTTAAAGGAGATTAATGTGAAATAGGTTTAAAGGAGATTGATGTTTACTGGCTTAAAAAGCCGGTGTTAACAGCCCTCACAGCTATTGTGAACAAGCTGTAAAGCCTTCATAAATTGGCTTTAAAATCAAAGTGGCACAAAGTGGCTTTAAAGCCAAGGTGGCATGACTTTATAGCCAAGTTGGAGGATGTAAACGGCTGTAAATTGGACAGATGCAGAAACTCTAAAGGATGAGATATTATAAATCTCATGGCTGGGATATTTTGGGTAGAAGGAGTTGTAACGGCTATAGATGGACAGAGGTCTGTCACTGTAGAAGAAGGGGGAGGGGGACAGAGAGGGAGAGGGGGAGGAGGGAAAGGGGAAAGAGGGAAGAAGGAACTAACCTTTGGTGCATTGAATTTACCTTGTTTTAACTTGATTTACCCTAATACTAGGGATGAGGCTAATCATAATTTGAACTAATATTTCGTCACTGAGTATATATCACTGAACTTGATTGGAAAATTGACACTGCATGTTATTTTCAAAATCACACCAATCGGCAACAAAAAGGTTTGCTTCATGCACAGTGACAAAATTCACACTTTATACCGATTCATCCTAAAGAACTGTTCAAATGACCCACAAAAGAACATCTGGAGGTGGAGCAGTTTTGATTATATGGAGTTAATAACAAAATGTTAAGATCAAAAACAAAACACTCTCTAAAAACATTCAAAAATATAACACAACAGAATACGGGAAAAAGTCACATAGAACACGACAGACACATAATATAAAACTTTCCCAGAACACCCCACATTCAAAATAAGAGAAAAAAAAAGCCAGGAAAAAAAATACCGAACATACAGGATGCAAGAATAGAAAGGAAGAGGAGAGCCCCCTAAAAAGGGCACAGCGGGGGGCACAGTAAAAAAATGCCCACAGGTGGTGAGAAAAAGGAAGAGAGAACACATATACAGGAGACAGAGATAGAAAGAAGGGAAAGAAAAAAAGGCAATTCCTTGCAAAAAAACTTAAAACACACAAAAATATCACACAATCATACCCCCCCTCCTCCTCACTTGAACACCACAATACCAAATAAGAACATTTAATGATACATGTGTTCAAGCAATTGGAGTAACAGATCCCTTGCGAAAAGATCAATGTAAAACACCTATTGCTTTAATATATTTCAATTGAAGTATTCCCTGAAAAGTTTGTAGATATTGCTCTGACTAAATTATCACCATGACAACATATCCCTTATTAAATTAATAACATGGTGATTCCATTCACAGTAGCATACATTGTAGCAGTCTTTATTACGTCTATAGTGTCTTAGGGTATTCTAATATAACCTGGGTATAGTCTTTCTTTGACAGCTGTGTTATGCCACGGTACGATCCAGCAAAATTTTCACACCGATTCAACGCTATTGTATAAGTATCAGAGAAACGCACTTTTGTTAGCTAAACTATTCACAAGCTTCATTTCAAGTAACTGAAGAAGATAAAACAATTTCTGAAGACTTTCTGATTTTTTGCTGGTACAGCTAGTAGTATATGCCAGTAACGCTATATGAGAAAGTGTCCACTTAGAATTATCTTTGGAATCGAGTCATTAATTAGTGGTCGATTAAATTTCAATCGAGAGGACATCTGAACTAGATCAACTGCTATCTGACTTTATATAAGTACTATAAATTCAATTTGACAAAATTGGCTCGAATTTTTTTTACAAATTATACACAACGATGTCATGAAGCTGATTTTTAAAGTCACATCCTTATGAATTCTTTCCTTTGAATTTCTGCGCACTTTCCTCTTTTAAGGAGATGCAGAAGCAAGCAATATGTCTTTAACTTAATACTTCCTATAGATCCATGTTCATTACGAAGAACTCTGCAAATATTAAGTTTTTTTTTCATATTTGAGACAAATCAGGGGTACAGTAAGTAAAAGTCATGTTCGGATACAGCTGCCATGTTTGATGCAACAAGGGATGTCATCCAAATACCACCTCTAGGAGTTAACTTTTTATCCATATTTTCATTTTGGAAGTAAACAAAAAGTTTCCAATGAATAAATGAATTAAATAAGCAATGCCAATATTGCCAGATGATGCTAAAAGAAATTTGATATTTTTCACAATTCGTTTGGTAACACAGAAAATCGATTGAATTATAATAAATTAGAAAGCAGATTTTATTATGTAACTACGTAACTATGTAACTAAGATCTGTGATGTCATTTTAAGACCTGCTCAGGTAGTCCATCTTTTTAAAACTTACTTATAGTCTTCTTTCTCATACAGTTATATCAAGGCTGGTCGAAACATTACAATTCTCCCAAAAACTGATTATAGATGTGCTCGTTACCTTCTATCCTCCTCATTTCAATGAGCTCTCCCTCGCCCACATTTCATCATCGTTTTATCTCTCACATCTAATTCTTTCTCATGACATTTCTAATATCAGTTATCACCTCTGATTGCTCTCAAACTAATAACAACATTCTATAGGCTCATTGCCTATATTGTCTCTCCCAATGTCATTTTCCTAGCGGCACATCTGAATGTCAAAGAGACCCACGTTTTTGCAAGAATGCTCTACGATGTTTTCTATCTGATCACCGCTAAGAAATATGCAATCACTAAAGGGGGGGGGGGAGAGATTTTCATCACCATCTGATCATTTTTTGTCTACTTCCCTCTATAGGCTTTGCCACATGGCCACCATAGTTCATTATATCTCAAATAATATATCACTAATAAACTCTGACATATATTCCTCTGACTGATATTGCTTCATACTTTGCAGTTATTTTCATTAAAAATGTACTTCTCTCAAAATTTCTCTTTGAATCAGGGAGTTCGTTTTTCCTTCAATATATATCCATTTGGTAATATTATCAGCAATTGATTGACTTTTTTTAAACAGTAGGACTCTCCTTGACAATCTCACCATTAAAAACTGATTAGACTGCAAGGTACTTTTATTTGGGATTTCACTGAAATAAATTTCCACAAAAAAAAAAAAATCACAAAATGAAAAAGCAAGGGACATGTGATGAAAGTTTCCAGTCATATATCACAAATACAACTTTCTAATGATCTTCCCTAGGGACATCAATTGCTTGCAACCTAGCACTGAGAATAATTGCTGATTGATAAATTGGTAACAAAATGTTTTCAATTAGTTCCCCCCCCCCCCCCCCCCTAAAAAACAAAATGATAAAACCAAAAATAAAAGTTTCTATAGAATCAATTCTTCATAAAACACATCAGACATCTTTTATAAATACTTCTATGAAGTTTAGAGACCTATGGTGATTGAAAACCTTGAATCTGATAATGTATTAGCGCTCCAAACCTACAGTAGACATTGATTCTGTATCGGGTTCGCTTCACCCAGACTATTAGACGAGTATTGTATTAAGATTGATCCAGGGAATCCAACCTTGCCTCCCGGGATCAGCTTTCATCCTATGAGGGATAACACTACCTCCTCTGGAGAGGGTAGGATTGTGCAACGACATATCAAAATATGAAGGAAAAAGTGACAATAAAGTTATAATAATAAAATAAACTTGAAGTTAAATCTGAAGGAATCATTCAATAGGTAAAAAGCCAAAACCTTTAAGCCTGGTTTTCTTTCTTGAACCCAACGCAAGACATCTGTTCCTAACAAATTGAAATTACATAATTATGAACATCCAACGTCGATAGCTGATGTTTATCTCTAATGATTTGATCAGGACTGCAGCTATGGGGAGGGGAAGGGACAGGAGAGGAGTGGGGTGGGGACAGGAGAGGAGGGTCAAGAGAGAGAAGACAGAGAAACAAGAGGAGGCAAAGGATACATACATTGAAATTGTAACAAACAGCTCAGAGCTGTTTGCTGGATTTTTACAACCTATCCTACCAATCAAATACCAAAACACAGCATTGTAGGTGTATCAAATTTAAGTCAAAGCTACAAGAAATATGCACCACAACAAGTAAATAGTACATAGGTATCACTCTCCCTACAACTCCCTCTCCTGCCCCCCCCCCCCAAGAAGAAAATATTTAGTTAAAAAATATTGCTGAATGATTCAAAAGATTGAACTTTTCCCTTTGTCCTTCTTATTAAACAAAATTCCTTCACTTGCTCATTTCATTCCAAATTAAAAAAGTGCACAACTGGAAAAAATATTCATGTAGTACTTTATATAGCAGTGATTTTAAAATTGATCTTTTATCAAAACTTTATTTCCATCCATCCAATCACTCAAATGAAAGGAATCTCATTGTAGGGTGTTTACATCCTTGACTTCCAATCACATCATCCCGAAGTGATCGTAACCGTCCGCACCTGTAATACTGGTGGTGTGATTATTATATACAATAGATCCATCAGAAGGATTACAAACTTTGATTCATTCTTACAAGAGATTCATTATTCACAGACTCCAGATGGATGTAATCCTGCCTTGTACTCTTCAAGGTCACAGTACTCTCTGTTATTTTATAAGAACAGTATTAATCTACTGTACATGGTATATTTAGATGCTATCGAAATAGTAGTGATATCACAAGATTTTGAACCAAATCATATTTTTCACTTTGTGTCTTGTATATTATATGTTTGATGTGGGGATCTAAGTACCAGAGGCTGGTTTGGTCTTATAAAATAAATGTCACCGAGTAAAAGGGTGTCAAGTTTTTGTAAAAGAAAGGGGGGGGGGGGAACTGTGTTGTAATTAACCGTTTTGTCCTTCATTAATGTTAATGAAAACTTATCTACTTTATAGACTCTGTGCAGGAGGAGCATTATTGTACCAAAATACAGGTGGAAATTTGTTTTCAATCTGTACAGGGTTTCTTCAAGTTCAAGGATGGGTGGGGGGGTGTTCAAGTGGGAAGGGAGCGGCTCCTCAATCCTTTGAAGGTCATCTGTACATAAGGCAAAGGGAAGAAACCCTCCTCAAATTCAAATAATGTGTTTCTTTTGTACTATTTTCTCTGTCATTACTGTACCTATTAAATGTTTCCAAGTGTTTCTTATCATGCTTGACATTGATGGCGTGAAGCAGGGGAGGGGGAGGGGGGAGTAAGAGTTAGCCACTGTAGAGGGTGAATGGAAAAGGTTACTTCTTTCACCTCGGCCGATTGAAACGGCGGAGAGGAAATTCAACGATTCTGTGAATGTGGTCATGTTAATGAGGAGTGATGACATGAACCTAATGTTAGGACAAACTAGTTACAGTATACCCTTTGAAACTTGTACAATTCTTTAGTTTTTATTGCACGGCCAGATCCTTCTGTCTTTTCCCCCCTTTTATTTTTTATTTTTCCCCTCAATTTTGTCTTTGGGTTGCTAGAAACTGAAAACCAGAGGATACTAATCAACCAGTATTGATTAATCACAATCGACATGACTGTGCTCTATGAGACCTGGCTCTCGATCCGAAAAAAGAGGTTGATTAAATGTAATGTATATGCTTCTTCCCTACGAAGACGCACATCTCCCTAATTTCTTTACAAAAGTTGAAACATCAATGATACAAGGAGAACAAATTGTACGTGGATGCAATTGTAGCGAGTTTGAGAGAGTGAGCCCCTCTGAGCGATACGTAATATGTGGGAGTCTATAGAGTCTGTTTGAGGGGAAACCACGTATTCTCGCTTTCATGATTGTCTGAGACTCTCCTCAGACGCAGGAGGCTAAGTTTTAAAAGAGCGTTTTACTCCAATTCATTTGTGAAAGAGGATCACTTAAGGAATGTAAAACCGTGTTTTTGAGAGTCATGGACTAAAACATAAGTTTATTGAAATTGACAGGATTTGGAAAACTGCACAAGGTTTTTTTCTTTTTCCTTAATACCCTGTCTGGAAAAACAAAATGCTGAAGGGATGCTTAGTTTACATCAAAGTAGAGCAAGCTGGACAGGATGAAATATCAAAAGCCTTCAGCAAATCATAAAACTTACTGGTTTATATATTTACGAGTGACAAGCTTACCTGTCTCCCCACAACCTTAGCACCTCATTCTACCGTGTCTAGTATGCCCTGGTAATCTTTTAACACTGTGCAGGAAGGGCAATGAGAAGGAAGGGCAACGACCGGAGGAGCCGGTCGCTGAGGGTGCACAGTGTTAAAAGATTACCAGGGCATACTAGACACGGTAGAATGAGGTGCTAAGGTTGTGGGGAGACAGGTAAGCGAGGAGCGAAGTAAATGTATGAAATATAGAAAATAGATTGGACCTACCTGACAACTGTTCGTAGTAGAGTTGACCTAGCTTCATTATGAAATGTTATAATCACAGACGTTGATGGCAGATCCGTGCTCCATGGTATATTTTTACATCTGAAAAATAAAAAGAGAAAATCGAAATGAAAAATGAAAATTCTGAAAAGTATTTATTAATTAAAAGGAAAGAAAAGATTGAAAAAAGGGGAAGCTTCCAACCTTTCTTGGATTCATAACTCGATGTTATTACTTTTATAATTTTTTTATCCAATTAAGTAGAGTTTTAAGTGATGAACTAAATCGATAGAATGACTAAAAAGAGACTATAAGGACAACAGCTTCAGGGATGTGCCTGGTTTACCCTCATATTGTTCACATCCTTTCCAGTTTATGACCAATGTACAGTATGACACAATCCAAGCTAATCATCTATTTCAAATGTCTCACAAGAAATGATGAGGAAAATAGACACTGAACACTTGGACACTGAACAAAGACATGGACACTTTGCACAGTCAGAGTTGTATTTTAAACTGCTATATAAAGTCAAGAACTCAACTCATAATACTAGTAGTATAATCTTCTCATGAAATTGTGAGAAATCAATTGCTGAAAGGAAAGTACTGTGATAATTACTGTAAAAGCTACTTTTCAAGTTATTAGTGCACACTTTAATACTGTTTGATCCTGGGAGATTCCCTAGTACAGGACATTGAATACACTAGTGTGGGGTCTAAATTAAAACCCAAACAAGAAACAGCACTTGATATATTGCACTTCAGCTATGCACAGTCGCCCCTTTATGTGGTCTGCGTGCATGACATACAGTAGCATTAACTGCAGGGTTAGCATTAACAGTAACGTATTAACTCATTATCATGAAAGTATACACTGACAGCTTATCAAATCCGAAAGATTAATTTATATACCAGCAAATGTACATGAATGCATGTCACTGCAATCATCTATATGCAGACTTTATTATATAGCTCAAAATGCGGTAACAACAAATAAGCTAAACAACAACAACTCAATCATTCTAATGTAAGGTGTTAGCTCTTTTATCATTATACCCAAGGGTTACTGTTTCAGGGGGGAATTCAATTAAAAGAATATCACAACTTTAAACAGATAACTGAAACTTTGTGAATGTTCCTAGATGAGCAAGTTCCCTGTAAAATCTGTAGTTGTTTTCCCCAAAGCAATCGGAATTATCGAAACAGAAAGCACAACTCTCAATTACCTTTGAGGTCTCTCAGAACACAGGTGTCATAGCTGCTAGGCAAAAGGAAGCAGATACTTTCAACAGACAGACGAAACACGAACAAAAGACTGCAATATTTGTACTGCATCATTAACGCTCCACTGAACTGAACATTACTTGAGTTATGAAAGTCGGTCATTAAGATTAGAAACGGTGTTTAAATGTTTCCTTAAATTTGATTTGATGTACAGTATTCTACAGATGAATTGCAACGTCAATTGTTTCAACGGTACGAATTGGAGATAAAATGTCCAAAATATCCGTTTCAGAAGTTACCAAAATTTTCATTAAACCGACCCGGCTATGCTAGCTGTTCTTGACCACCATCCATTCACTCGTTGCTACACAATTTAACCTCCCGATAAGGAACGCTGCAGCAGCTGAAAAACCCCTGCAGTCAGGCTGATTCAATATCAAACAATAGATATTATCTCAGCCAGACCAGCAGTGCCTATTTGTGGACTGCATAAACTGCACAACAAACTGCAAAACAGAAAAGATGCATCCGTCACAGCCTGGCCCTGCAGCCCCCTCAGCGTCCTGCTGTTGACACACTACCTTAATATAAAGTAACCTCT
>KN886321.1:23889-36863 GCA_000934455.1 Apostichopus parvimensis
ACGTATTAACTCATTATCATGAAAGTATACACTGACAGCTTATCAAATCCGAAAGATTAATTTATATACCAGCAAATGTACATGAATGCATGTCACTGCAATCATCTATATGCAGACTTTATTATATAGCTCAAAATGCGGTAACAACAAATAAGCTAAACAACAACAACTCAATCATTCTAATGTAAGGTGTTAGCTCTTTTATCATTATACCCAAGGGTTACTGTTTCAGGGGGGAATTCAATTAAAAGAATATCACAACTTTAAACAGATAACTGAAACTTTGTGAATGTTCCTAGATGAGCAAGTTCCCTGTAAAATCTGTAGTTGTTTTCCCCAAAGCAATCGGAATTATCGAAACAGAAAGCACAACTCTCAATTACCTTTGAGGTCTCTCAGAACACAGGTGTCATAGCTGCTAGGCAAAAGGAAGCAGATACTTTCAACAGACAGACGAAACACGAACAAAAGACTGCAATATTTGTACTGCATCATTAACGCTCCACTGAACTGAACATTACTTGAGTTATGAAAGTCGGTCATTAAGATTAGAAACGGTGTTTAAATGTTTCCTTAAATTTGATTTGATGTACAGTATTCTACAGATGAATTGCAACGTCAATTGTTTCAACGGTACGAATTGGAGATAAAATGTCCAAAATATCCGTTTCAGAAGTTACCAAAATTTTCATTAAACCGACCCGGCTATGCTAGCTGTTCTTGACCACCATCCATTCACTCGTTGCTACACAATTTAACCTCCCGATAAGGAACGCTGCAGCAGCTGAAAAACCCCTGCAGTCAGGCTGATTCAATATCAAACAATAGATATTATCTCAGCCAGACCAGCAGTGCCTATTTGTGGACTGCATAAACTGCACAACAAACTGCAAAACAGAAAAGATGCATCCGTCACAGCCTGGCCCTGCAGCCCCCTCAGCGTCCTGCTGTTGACACACTACCTTAATATAAAGTAACCTCTCTCTTTTTAGTTTTGTCATGCATGTATGATTCCCAGAGAAATACCTCTCAACCATCATATGATTATTCTTCTGCCCTGTAAGGAGGAGTGCAGGAGTATTGATCTTCCGTGCCAATTCGTGGAATGATTTGCATAATGAGATGATGGATTCATGATTATTCCAAGCATAGACTTTCTCTCGGTTATTTCACTCAGATGGATTGCAAGATTGTTATATGCTACCTTTACGTATGATTTGTAAAATAACTTCCCAACGAAAGGGTCGCGGCCGCCATTCTTTTCAGTTGTTCGCGGGTTTCTTTGTGATTACTTAGAGTTTATATCAAATTGAAAAAACAAAATCATGCCCCAAGTTTGTGTACTCAAAATACATCCATTTTAATAACACAGGTTGCAAATAATTTTAAAACCAAATAAAGACATTTAGTCTCTAATATGATAGAAATTGAATTTAACTTAATAATGCCACCCATAGCATCCCATCTTATCTTTTCCTACAATGTAATCTAGTTTCATAACATTCATTTCATTTACAGATCGACAGAGCTATCCTCTCACCGTTCAACAGATAGCAGTCTCAGCTGGCTTACATTCTACTATACCTTACGCTGACAATCAACTGGCCTCTATTTAAACTTGACCTTTCCTTTCCACCGATATGAAAGTAGCTAAATGGGATTACATCGTTCCATCTGACACTTAAATTTATAATCCTTGAGGACTTTTTTTTCGTTTTGTTTCTATACCATTTCTTTTCCCTTCATTTGTCTCGTCTCTCTGGCCACTTAATGCTGACAACTCAGACAAATCGTGCTCCATTTCCTTCTATTCTAAGAGCTTTTCTACAAATATCTCAAATGGCAAAAGACAAACACGGTCGTGAAAGAGAGGAGGATGCTGTCCTTCGTGAAAGGTGGTAAGGAAGATGTAAAAAGGCATCCTGCACGGGGAATGATCGTCAAAGACTACAAGTGCAAGGCGTGAAGACGCAAAAACAGAAACAATTCGGTGACGCGTTGAGATCTAACCCTTAATTCTCCCCCCCCCCCCTTTCTTATGTACCTCACACCATTCCTGGTTCCTAATGGCAGAGTGTGCATCTATATACACATCTGGGCAATTTCGCTTATACCTTTCCTTCACAGACGATTGACAATTTTTGATGTCTGCCTCCATCATTTAGAGATGGGAAAGACGTCAGTAGCATCATGAGTGAACTTAATGTAACGATAACTCACCTCTGTTTGTCAAAGGTGTGACGTAAGTAAAAGGGCGAGGGTAGCGAGGGGGGAAGACTTCAATTAACGTTAAGCTGTGTTCCAATTGGACTTTAATCCTCAGGGGTGATATGAAGGTTCAATTAATTTTAATACCTATATGAGAGGATCTGGATTTGTATGGGTCAGAGACCACTAAAGATATCACAGGAGAGTCATAATGAGGGCCCTATATCAATGTAACCTGGAGAATTAGTACTTGTCAATAATGAAAACAGAACTGTGCCAGGAAACCAACACTAATTCACTACTGTTGCTGTTACTTTACATGATGTTAATCTGTGTCAGCTTGTCAGTGTACCAAAATCGCTGTAGAAAATCCGGACAACAAAGCGCACGATGTTGGCACTTTGGATGGTAGAATGAGAAGGAAGGGCATTGACCGGGGGAACCGGTCATAGAGGGCGCACAGTGTTTAAAGGTTACCAGTTCAATTATGCACGGTAGAACGAGGTGCTAAGGTTGTGGGGAGACAGGTAAGCGAGGAACGAAGTAAATACAGTATAATACAAAATATTGTTTTCTGTGTCAGCTTGTCAGGGTCTTGATCATGCAATAACCTGAGTGCCGCCGACTGTTGTACGGTAGTTATAAAATGTGATTTAAAATGTACTTATTCACGAACCTGTGGCACACACAGATGGAATCTAACTGTGTTGGCAAGCTGCCAAAGTATCCTTCTGTGGTAATTAAGCTGAGACCAATTCTGTCCATTCTTACACTGCATTTCATGTTACACTGCTCTTCAAATTAAAACCAGTGATTAATTGTCCACAGGTGTCATCGGTATAAACCATAAATTTTAGTATACAATGTATAACACGGTATGCACCGCCTCTTTCGGAGGGGGCTTAAAAGTCAAACACCAGTCCCATGCAGTTAGCCTTCAGCTCATAGTCAAATATCTCTGGATAACACCATAGTCATAGCACACTCCAAAAACATCTGAACAGCATTAGATACTTCTACACAAATACAGAACGGAGGGATGGGGGGGGGGGTTGGGCAGAAATGGAAGAGGGGGTTTTATGCTTGTCAAATATGGACACATGGTTGATTTAGATGGTAAATGGAAAAAAAAAAAGAATAAAGAAGTGTGGTCTAAATACTGCAATCTTTGTAGTCAAAATGTTTAATTTCTTAAAAGGAAAGGATCATGTTATTCATATTATGCTTGACCTGCATAATATCTAATGTTAACTCTATTAATTGTAACTATATTGAATGTACCACTTCTAGCTCTTCAGCACATGGCTTGAACTTTGCCTGTGTTTAATAATGAACAAGAGTGACCATAATTTGACTGTCTAGCAGATTTGAAGAGAGAAACACAGAATGATGACCTTTTAATCACGACATTGTCTGTCAGTGAAATATCTCTACAACAAACAGAGGTTCCCTAAGGACTGGTCAGTCCTTAGGCTACTCATGCGCCAGTCAGAAGCAGTGACCTACTGTAGTGATTAGACCACATTTATTATATTCCTAATAATGACCCCCATAGACACATACTCAATACTACACTGATTGCTTTACACTGATCAATAATTAAAATTGGTAATTCATATAGTTATAGTCAGAGAGGTATTTAGTGGTTTATAAAAGTGCAATGAATAGCTCCATCTGACCTACATCGGGTACATACAGTACAGTAGAAGAAGTGTTTCTCAATTGACCGACAGTAACTTTGCGTACAGGTATGCGTACAGTGGCTTTGACTGTCTAGCTGTACATGTTTTGCTGGACTGTATGATTTCTAGTACATGTAGGTACATGGGAACATGTATGCAAAGCTGAAGTTATGTAGGTCCTCAGACTGTTAGGGGCAGAATTAGTAAGAAGAGGAAGTGGGAGATGAGCCTTAAATCAAATCCACAGACATGTATGTTAAGGTTAATGTCTTATATGTTAAGTTTATCTAATTTTTTTTGGGGGGGGGGGTGGGATAGTTCTTTTATACGAAGATGTTATGGTTTCTATTTTCTTTGATGGGAGTACTCTATTCAATTAAGCCCAAAAGGGTTTCTTAGTTTACTTCCTTTCACATTTTTTACTTATTTTGCAGTTATATTGTCTTGTTCACCTTGTAATAATATGTGATGAAACAAATAATAATAAATAAATATACATAAGGTACATGACGATATGCTGAGCCAGTGAGGACAGAGTACATGCTATTACCTGTGACTGCATTTTTCTAGGTGTGGTGAATTGGAGAGCTGCTTGAGGACACAGAGGTAAGACCGAGGAGCTACGAGAGATCTTATGAGGGGGATTGGTGGAGTGTCGAGTATGAAGCTATTGATTGCCATTTGAATATTCATGATATCATGAGTCTCTACATGGCTCAGACATCAGCTTCAATCTAACATGGAGACATCATTATCATGATAAAAACATAATTTATTATGAAAATTGCTATAACTAACTGAATCCACTTGAAAAACATGTGGTACAGGCACTTTGGATGGCAGAATGAGAAGGAAGGGCAATGACCAGAGGGGCCGGTCATAGAGGGCGCACATTGTTAAAGGTTACCAGGACATTCTAGGCACGGTAGAAGGAGGGTGCTAAGGTTGTGAGGAGACAGGTAAGCGAGAAACGAAGTAAATTGAAACTATCACTGCAATCATGGCATACTTACCTTAACACCAACATTGTCACAATTTGGATAAACAATCTATCGAAAGACCCCCGTAAGAAATGTCACCAGATATAAGGTAGACCTTTCTTTATGTATAAACTGCTATGAATGTAATTGTTTATTAAGAATGTGGTGAGCTGATGTGAGTTAACATTACTTACCACTAATAAGGTTTAATCTCCCTTAAATACACTAATTTTCATGTAGCTACCAAATCCTACTATAAATAAAGTAATTGACAGCAACAAAATCACAACCAGAATTCACTTTTCAGACAGCGAGGTGTCCTATTATAGAACTTCTGATTTAATGTATTGTACTGTATGTGGTCAAAACAAGGCTTTATCAGGAATTTACATCATTCCAATCATTGCCCCCTAATCTCCCCTCCTTCCTTACCCCATTCCTCCCAACCCCTATTATGATTCTGATCCCTACAACTCCCCCATCCTCCCAGCCCTCTTCAACTTTCCCTCCCTTACAAAATAGGAAGAAACAGAAAAATGGCCACCATATTACAACAAATAATGATCACTTCAAACAAAATGGTCAATTGACAACTTATTATTAGTATTTTGGCCTATGTATTTATTAGACTAGTGGTCATCATTAGGCTTGAAAAGATCTTTGCATCGCTCTACTTTAATCATTGATCTCTCTATTTCTCAACATCCATAATCAGCTAAACTAGTTCTTCTTCAAAATGTTAAAGACGAAAGAGGAAATTGTGGCAGAATTCTCCTCCTCTTCCTCCTCATTCACCTCCAAGCTACAGTTTCCGAGTTCCTATATTAAGGGTAATTCACAGATTTTATTGATTCCATCCTAATTTTTATTGACACATAAACTGTACTCAAGAACTTCCTTATTTGCTAAGACTGGCAAACTGACCGGGAAGTATATGTCTCTCTTTGCATGGACGGTGCTGTTGGTTGGTCAGATCAATACGCAAGTGCATTGTATTTACCAGCCTTCGATGGTATGTGGCTTTACGGGTCAAATTTATGACAAATTTATCAAACGGAAGGGAGACAAATTTACCAAACTTCGTTACTAACATCTACTGTACGTACTATAGCTGTAATGATTGGTAGGCAGTTAAGATCTATGCATGTTTCTGTGCTAAATATGTTATCAAACATACCTTCCTTGGAGGCTTTGAACGAAAATGGTCAAACCTAATACTACATTACTGATCAGCAGATAATCGTCAAAAATCTGACCAGCCTCTAATGTAAGCAACTTATTACATTAGGAACCTATAGTAATTTTGAATGTTATCTTTTACATTAATTAAAATGCTTATTAATTAGAAACTGAAAACGTACATATTGGATAAATATAAACAACCTTTGACATTTTCATTAAGACGACTTTCATACACACTGCAACTTAAAAACAGCAGCAGCAATTTCCTAAAAGCCCTTTTAATGTTACTTTCCATCTGTCCTGATGAGTTCCCCCCCCCCCCTTATGGCATGTATATAATACTGCATGTGCATGGCACAATGCCAATAATCTATGTGAATTCTACTAACATTGCTCCAAAAGCCTGTTTTATCCCACTGAACACTCCCATGCAGGCATATCCTATTGCATTGTCACGCACATAATGTAAACTGGCTTCAGAAACATGCCAAATTTCGAACCCCAAGTTCATCTCGTAGCTGGCTGAGAGGTCTTGTCTCTATTTTTTCTCTGTCGTCGTTTAACACATCAGAGAAGATATATATAGGTTACTAGCTATATCCTCACACGGCTTTGTAAATGATTTCATTAGCCCAGAAATCACAAGCCAAATGTCGCAAGAGTGGGACACAGAGCGTGACAGTTAGGCAGATAATTCACTTAGATTGTTCAGCAAGTGAGCCAATTTTCGAACGAGCCAATAAAAAGAAAGGGTAAAGATACAGTGAAGCATATTATTAGGTCATGTACAGCCACGGTGAACCACTGCGGAAGGAAGCAAGCACTCATTTTTTACGTTTAAATATATATTGTGAATTGGATAATGGCCAGGTCAAATTTTTAACGGCAGTCCGATCGCAAAAGGCGACCAAATTTCTGTTCCCACGGCCAAAATCCGCTTCAGTGGTCATCCAGCAGGCTACTAGAGATCTGTTAACATCAAATTCAGATTTCACTGTAACAAAATACCCCCCAAATGCTGTGGGTAAAATAATAAATTCCTCCCACAATTTTACTGCATATTGCAGTGAAATGATAACGATCCATGTTAGGGGCTTAGATGTGGACTGCTCTAGACCCTCTAATTAAAACCAGTGGCACAGATCTTTGTAAGAGCTTCCCCCTACAATACTTGGACCCAAATTGAGTTAACCTTGTGTGTCATGCTTCCACTAATTTGTCATGATTTTTTCATGAGACATTCTAGTGTAATGAATTAAGTGGAACAGTAGAACCCAAACAATTCTATGATATTTCTAGTGTATTGAACTAAGTGTAACAGTAGAACCCAAACACTTCTTTGATATTTCTAGTGTATTGAATTATTAGTGTAATAGTAGAACCCAAACACTTCTATGATATTTCTAGTGTAATAGTAGAACCCAAACACTTCTATGATACTTGAATTAGCTATATTGTGTTTACTCAGCACACTGTATCAGAAACAATTATCCTTCACACTAATGCACCAGATTTCAATCATTTCCTCTTAAAGGGAATGACAAATACTGTCAAAGTACGGTATGGCATGAATGTTTCATTAGTTTTCTACCATCTTATACCTCGAGTAGTGAGGGGGGGGGGCCTGACAGAGCCACCCTGGAGCTGGTCAGTCCAGAGTGATCAATGTCTCTCTTTGGTGAAGCACAAATACTTTAGCATGCTATCAAGATGCACTTTTACTCACTATAGTAATGTTGAAGTTTTCATTCACTTCTACTGACATACTCAACTAAAACAAAAAGCTCGGGATATCCCTTTAACCTTACAGTCAGTGAGACTTAGAAATTTCCGGACTAATTAGCTAACGTCGTCATCTTTATATAACATAAAATGAGATTATGAGTCCATCCGATTCGATAACTAGGTCAAGACGAAACATTAATCCATATAAATATTTGGAAGGGTTCATACAACCAGGTATAATATCTGGATTCAAAGTTATTGAAACTTGAACTTGGTGACGAGGAAAATAAATTCTTAAAATGGGATGAGCTACAGGAAATAGGATTGAAAGCAAAGACAGTGAAATAATGCTTAACTTACGGAATACGATCTTTGTAAATGTTTGTAGATCTACTTAGTTCTACTGTTAACTGTACCGTAAATCAATGACCAATTTATACTGTTCGCATGCAGTAGACTGAAATTAACAGACCGAGTAAAGCATTCCAAAGCGCACTATATACATATAACAGGGAAATAACTGATCCGGTATCGCATTACAAACTGCTATGCAAAACTGGTCAAGTTGCTATACTGTACAAGTCCAAAGATGTAGAGTACATACTGAAGCAGATCTTTTACACAGGAACGGAACCATTGTATTCTATAAGAGACTAATATCATAGCCTTCAAAAGTACCTCACGACATTTTTATATCATGTATTGTTCAATGTAATTAAAAATTAAGAGAGTAAGTTTCAGTGAATTGCAAATTGACAAAAATTATAAAATACAAAATTGATGAATAGTAAACCCAAGATGAAAGCACATGCATAAGATAGTAATTATTTACTAATGATTTCTTAATGTTTGCAACATCTGCACATTACAGTCTGCACAAACACTGCTTTATAGCACTATTGTCTCTTTTACTCTTTTTTAAACTATTTTCTCACATGATTTTAGTCTCAAGTTAATCCTCAGTCCCTTGGCTTCTGAAACAATTAAAACTTCCACCGATTAAGAGTTAACCTACAGTATATGCCTACCTACAGTTTGACCACAGCTAGTACGAGTAGCAGATTTATTTATAATTATTGGCTAATTGGCTTTGCATAAGAATCAGGGCACAACATGTGCTCATAAACTGATATGTTAACTAAAGGATACTGTTTTAGGAGAAAAAAAGCTTACAGCGTTTGGACTTTTTATTTTAAAAATTCACAGTATAGCTATCTGTACCTGCAGTGTTCGAATGATCCTGGTGAAAAATGAAATGTCATCATAGGTCAATTTAGGAAAGTTTATTCAAACACCCACAAAACACACAAAAGTACAATCAGCAGTTTTAAAGAGAAACTCAAGGCAAAAGTGAAATCGATAAAATTAAACAATAACACCAAAAAACCCCATAAAAAACAGGAAGATTGCTCCTGATCATAAAAGTATCTGTACAAGAGCTGGTTTTAGTTGCATTTTCCATGTATGAAATGTCCATTATTTCCAGGGAACTTAACAAATTTCAGGTTTCACTTCTGTCATGCCGAAGTCAAGTTTCGAAAAAACAAACTTATTTCTTAGCGTTTCATGACAACACATAGCAGGTAGAATAATTTCACTGTGATCCACCGATTTCTTAATACCTATTGTAGAAGGAACTTTTTTGACCATTGTCTCTTAATTCTCAATTTACAAGTCAAATAAGCAGCTTTTTCTTTTTCATTCGGTCAACAAGAATTAAATTATCATATCAATTCAAAAGATATGTCTGAAAGAAGATGGGAAGATGAACTAAGAAAAGTTTTTCTCGTTCAAAATGAAAATCTTCACTACCGTGCACAACAGTGCAAGAATTTAAAACTTGTAAAATTCATCTTAAATGTCATCTTCTCTGGTTCACCGAGTGTTCTGCCTGACGATTGTTACATGGCCGGACATATCGAACCATGTCTAAATATATATCGGATTGAATCATAGAGTTTCTTATCCTAAAAAGCTGCGCCTTCTAAGGTCTCTCGTTTCAACACAGGAAATTACGGTATGGATTCGCAGGATATTGAGAACGAGATCCATACTTAGCTGTCAAACGGTTTCCTTTGAAGCACACATGAACCTCCCTACCCAAATAGTCCTTAGGCTACGGCTGCTTTTAATCTGCTCCCTTTGAATAACGAAGTTGCAACAAAACAGTAACAGGGAATTATTTCATCTTTACATTTTGCCAAGGCAGTTAGATACTTAAAGGAAGAAACCAACCAGGCCATAATCAGTCTATGTGGCAGACATACACTTATAATGAACATACTCCCCAAAACAGAAAAAAAAAAGAAGATGATCTTATTGCATTTTGGGAGGTCTATATAACGTATCACTGCAGTTTTAATGGTCCTCTACAAAGAAGATTGAAGACTTGAACAAGTCTAAATATGACATAATTCAGTCACATGACACATACTGTAATATATATACTGAATATGCTTGAAAGGTTTAGTGATGGGTTATGTTGTGATTCAATACAGTATTGTTCATAAGTTAAGTTAATAAGACCTATTACTAGCATTGGTGTCAGTGTAAACTAAATAATATATAATAAGAATAAAAAAATCATAAATTAAACATTAACCCTCAAAATATGAAAAACGAAAGATAAAGAAAAGGGCTTCACGTCCTACACTCAAAACTATGACATCACAGATTGACAAAATGGCAGCCCCCTGACATGACATTGGAACAAAAATATCTCCAAAATAGGACCAGATTTTCCTTAGTAAATAATTGAGGGATCGTTCATCATAAATATCTCTATCATATTAGCTAAAGATGATTGTTGGTTTTGCCTATCTCAGGAATTTAAATATATCAACAACAAAAATAAGAGAAAGAAAAAACACCTTGAAAAATACTCTAGTAAGTTCTGTGTACAAAACACATGGCCTATAGATACACATCTCTGAGTAATATTGACATCCTGCATGGCTATTTTGCAAATTCCCTACAGGAAGCTATATACATAATTAAATGGTTTGGCAAATACATGTCTATTATAATATATATAGTCTAGTAATCTGTGAAATTTCAATTGTTCTAAATATTCTACTGTTGCTATAAATATTAACCAATTACTGGCCAGAAGCTAGCTTCATGACCGTCCGTCTAGACTACTGTAGCTTAACCCTCCCCGCCTACGGATATACAGTATATTTATAGTCATTTAATGATCATAAACGATTCTTACTTTCGTAAATAATTCAATACCAGCATTTTTTTCCTGAATCCAAAGGGAAAGAATGGGAATCATTGTATTACAAGAACTTCATGTTTGGAATATAACTTCCCTGTCAGAAGAACTCCATAAAGACTACATCATCGTGCATATTAGAAAACCATTTTGTTTTGCTTTGCCAGATAGCCCACTGCATAAAAACGAAACAGGTTTGCATATTCATTAACCAGTCTCCATTTAACAGATCTAATAACTTCCAATCTACTGTACCTACTCTACCCATCTAGCCTAAGAAAATTGGGAACAATTGAGCACTATTCCTCCCTCTCCTCGATTCCCCCCCCCCCTCCCATCTCTCCACGGACCCATTGAAAGGTTAATTACGCCCAGTTTCTCTTTTTCTGCAATGTATAATGCTGAAGGTTTACAGTTTATAATAAGAGTGGAATTTTCATCTACTGCCTGGAGAGTGCACTAGTAACTATTCCCTCACATATGATGTGTAACTTCACAATTACACAATCAACAAACAAAACTATTGATGAATTTGACTGGCTGGTCAGTGTTGCAGAAAATCAGTTATAGAGTTTTGGTAACGTCATCATGTATTTACATTATAGGGTGAATTTTAGGCAGAATTTCATTCCTGATATGACATAATCCTAGAGAAAAGCAATTTTTTATTGTTACTTTTAGTTTCTATTGTGGTTTTCAAGATATTTCAACTTTTTAAAATATGCTAAATCTATGAAATGCTCATTAAGGCTACAGAGATGATGAGGTCAGCAACTTGCAGTGTATGCTGATGTTAATTATCGGCCATTGTTTTAAAATTAAAGGTGTTATAGAAATACAACCTGGACCCATAGCAGTGTGTTTTTAGTGCTATACATCACTATTAATTAATTTTGTAATGAAGTTTGTGCCTTAATTAAACCATACTGTACTTTGAATTGTAATGTTTACAAACACACCCCTGTGAGGCTTACACCTTCGTAATTAAACTCTAACATTAATTGCGGCTCTCGTCTTCTTGGTTGAGAAAACACAAACAACTTAACAAGCAAGCATTAATTAATTAATCATAAACTTCTTGTCACTTTGCAACCAACTAGCTAAATGTCAAATCTATTTTCTACGAAAACTGACAAGAAAAACCAAAAAAATTCTGCCCTGACTCGACCCTCTGGTTTGTTTGCCTAAAATTCAAATGATGAGCTTCAAGCTCATTATTAATAATCAAAAATTGAAAATATGAAACCTGGAGGGCTCTCGGTAATTTCTAAGTGTATAGAATGTCACCACTGGAATACCAAATTTGCATTTTATAATGGTGTTTATAATGATTTAATTGATTTTATGAATGCCATGGGACCAATATAGTGTATTACAGCACAGTTAGGGTATAAATCAACTTAAATTTATGCCCATAACGTTTGATGCTATGTATTTACTGGTCATGGTGACCATCTTCATTTTCTGTAGTTCAGGAAAATCAACTTTGAGCATATATGCAGCTATTCTTCAAGTACAAACAAACTTCATAAAATATGTAAAAGTTAGGGGGTCTGACATTTCGATTCTAGCCAGATCTTCTTCAGATGCTAACTAACTGGGTTTGACTTTGAAAAAGATCGTCTGTTGGGATCGAAACGTCAGGCCCTCTAGCTTTTACCTATTGACCTACACAGGCTTTCTACAGTACTTACATCAGCAGTTTGCTAGCAGTTTTTTTTTTCTCTCTATAAATTTCATAAAAGAAACATGAAAACCATGCACTATTCTTTACCACCTATAGGCTAGGAATTGACCTACGTTGTTTCAAAGAAAAGAAGAATAAAAAACCCAGGATAAGCTCAACACCATTGTTTTTCACTTACAGTAGATATAAAATAGAAAGCCTGTAATTTAATAAACAAGTGCTAATACTCTGTAGAATCTACTTGTAAACATAATACTACTGAATCCAATCAGAAGGGCAATAACTTTTAGACA
>KN886321.1:36913-66646 GCA_000934455.1 Apostichopus parvimensis
AACTATTCCCTCACATATGATGTGTAACTTCACAATTACACAATCAACAAACAAAACTATTGATGAATTTGACTGGCTGGTCAGTGTTGCAGAAAATCAGTTATAGAGTTTTGGTAACGTCATCATGTATTTACATTATAGGGTGAATTTTAGGCAGAATTTCATTCCTGATATGACATAATCCTAGAGAAAAGCAATTTTTTATTGTTACTTTTAGTTTCTATTGTGGTTTTCAAGATATTTCAACTTTTTAAAATATGCTAAATCTATGAAATGCTCATTAAGGCTACAGAGATGATGAGGTCAGCAACTTGCAGTGTATGCTGATGTTAATTATCGGCCATTGTTTTAAAATTAAAGGTGTTATAGAAATACAACCTGGACCCATAGCAGTGTGTTTTTAGTGCTATACATCACTATTAATTAATTTTGTAATGAAGTTTGTGCCTTAATTAAACCATACTGTACTTTGAATTGTAATGTTTACAAACACACCCCTGTGAGGCTTACACCTTCGTAATTAAACTCTAACATTAATTGCGGCTCTCGTCTTCTTGGTTGAGAAAACACAAACAACTTAACAAGCAAGCATTAATTAATTAATCATAAACTTCTTGTCACTTTGCAACCAACTAGCTAAATGTCAAATCTATTTTCTACGAAAACTGACAAGAAAAACCAAAAAAATTCTGCCCTGACTCGACCCTCTGGTTTGTTTGCCTAAAATTCAAATGATGAGCTTCAAGCTCATTATTAATAATCAAAAATTGAAAATATGAAACCTGGAGGGCTCTCGGTAATTTCTAAGTGTATAGAATGTCACCACTGGAATACTAAATTTGCATTTTATCATGGTGTTTATAATGATTTAATTGATTTTATGAATGCCATGGGACCTATGTAGTGTATTACAGCACAGTTAGGGTATAAATCAACTTAAATTTATGCCCATAACGATTGATGCTATGTATTTACTGGTCATGGTGACCATCTTCATTTTCTGTAGTTCAGGAAAATCAACTTTGAGCATATATGCAGCTATTCTTCAAGTACAAACAAACTTCATAAAATATGTAAAAGTTAGGGGGTCTGACATTTCGATTCTAGCCAGATCTTCTTCAGATGCTAACTAACTGGGTTTGACTTTGAAAAAGATCGTCTGTTGGGATCGAAACGTCAGGCCCTCTAGCTTTTACCTATTGACCTACACAGGCTTTCTACAGTACTTACATCAGCAGTTTGCTAGCAGTTTTTTTTTTCTCTCTATAAATTTCATAAAAGAAACATGAAAACCATGCACTATTCTTTACCACCTATAGGCTAGGAATTGACCTACGTTGTTTCAAAGAAAAGAAGAATAAAAAACCCAGGATAAGCTCAACACCATTGTTTTTCACTTACAGTAGATATAAAATAGAAAGCCTGTAATTTAATAAACAAGTGCTAATACTCTGTAGAATCTACTTGTAAACATAATACTACTGAATCCAATCAGAAGGGCAATAACTTTTAGACAAGTTGATCTCTCAAGTAGAATTTGTACAGTAGCTGGTCCAACATAAAAAGTCAAGTTCATTATTTTCTACTGTAATGTACTGTACTGTACTTGTAGTACTATCACACTGCCTAACAATAGGGGAAACTGCCTTTCCTGAGGGTTTTGCTAAAAAAAAATATCCAAACATAATGAACTGTTTTGTTGTAAATCGTGAGCCAAATTTGAGTATGCCACCTTTGACAGTAAGTCTCTGACATACTGAGACAATGGAAACATGAAAATATTACCCTGAAAGGGGGAAATGCAGTACTTCCATGCTATATGCATGTACTATTTTCACATATAACTTCAGAAATTGGCGTAGAAAGTATTCACCATATCACAGACATATATCTGATTAGAAACACAAAATGACCTTTGAAACATCACAACACACTAACAGACTTCATAATATGGAACATGTTATGCTAGATGAACCCCTCCCCCCCCCCCCTTTCCAACTGGGAAATCAGTAAAAACTAATCTATTGTGGAAATTTATAAAATGTTTGTTTATATGAACAATGCTCTGATTTGAGCTATTGAGCTATAGTAAATGTGAAAATGTAAGAAGACATGTCATCTTGTGAAAGAAAATGCCTGATAAAACTGAGGATTGGATTAAGTTTGGACTAGGTTCTTAAACTTTATCATATTGCTCCTACAGCATACAAGAGAGAACCGCAACACCAACAGAGCAAAAAAATAAAACAGCTTGATATTTGAGTCTAAGTTGATAAAAATGAACTTTGACCAATGACCATAATAATTGTTTTGATATCCTGATTGTTAAATCTAACAATTTTTTAAAAGAGAGGATTACATTCATCTCCCACTAACGTTGTACAATCTACAGCCATACATTGGCAAGAGTGACTGTTTCCTGAATGGAAACACTGACTGTAAAGGTATGCTAGCTTCCAAACTATTTAACATTGTATGGTAGGCTGTAGGTTAGGTAGATAAGAAAGTACATTAGAGATAGAGACAGGAAAGAGAGGAGTGGAAGTAACTAGAAGTATCTTTACAGAATACGTATCCATGGCAACATTAAAAATCCCGGTCCCTATTCTTCCCTGGCTAGTTGGACCTCTATCTTATAAATGAGAACTTGGTGAGAAAATAAAGAAGACAGGTTTAAAAAAAAAAAAGGGTGTTGTTTAGAAAACAAGTACCATCAAGACATTGGGAAAAGGTGTGTTGATTAACCAATAGTCAACCAGCCTAAAGTAATCTACTTTAATTTAACCCTGGTAGGTTGCAGAGTTGATTTGCAATTGAATATTTCAGCACTTAATATGGTCTGGGGATTGCTACAGTATCTACAAAACTTTGTAAAGCTTATTACAGTAAAACTTAAGTGTACACACTTGAAAGGTCTAATGCATATCTGCATGCATGCCCTTTGGATGAATATAAATGAAATTCTCCTAAACTAGTACTTACAGGAAAAATTACTGACCAAAAAAAAAAAAGAAAAGAAAAATTCCTTGCAACGCTAAGTTTTTTCCCCATAAAAAAATTCTGTGATGTATTCCCTTTTTTTTTTAAAAGGTGTTTGTAAATGCCAGCAGGGAGTAAGGTAGTCATCGCTCAATGTGATAATAAGCATCTGCCTCCCTAAAGGAATAATTAACAAAATTAAACAGAAATGAATTTTTGACACAAACTACCAGCTGTGGCTCCAACGGTCTCTTATCGTTTCAATCATCTTCCCTTCCAGAGAGTAAGCAGAGATGACGTCGTCATCCTCCTCGTCAGTCGGGATGAAAGATCAACTTAATTAAACAAAGACCACGGGACAACCAAACATGCTAGACATGAAGCTTACAATGAAAATTTCGAGATGCTCCGCTATTATTTGACTAAAGATTCGCTGGACAAACGCAACTCTTCCTAACCAAACACACTTAAAAGTTTACAGCATCGGCAGCTGCTCCCACCTTAAGTACCTGTACTGTATCAACAAAATCTCATACAAGTGCAACAACGGGTAATAACTGTCTCTAGCCTATTCACATCTAATTATACAAGACCTGGAATTATCGATGGTTTCATGAAAACGGACCTCTCATGTTTACTTTATTCTTGAAAGCAGCTTCCTGCCTTTGGTTGGCATATTTACCTAAACAATTTAAAGGGGTTTTCCGTAGATGGGAAAGTGCATGAAGTTAGAGGAGACAGGTATTAAGGGAGCTGGAGTGAAGTCAATCCTACAGAGAACTACAAAATATAAGAAAGTAATTACTCGAGCAATCTAAGGTGTGAATATCCCTCTTGCCCCCCCCTCCCCAACCCCTTGAGTAAATTGTTTTAGTAGATGGGGGATAAAAAGGTTTTTATTAATTAATGGTATATGACTTGATCCTCTACACTTTGTCACCCAGACTCATTTTTCAATTATCAGTAAAAATTAACCACATGTAAAAATTGACTTAACTTTAAGCAAAAGTTGAATTTCACGTAAATATTGGAAATGAAATTTGACTGGTCGAGTAAAAGAACTAAACATTGTAAAGACATATTCTCCGTCCATGCAAAGTTTTCTCTCATTTCTATTTTTATGCATATATAGTAACTGCATTATGCAATATCATGATCAAGAAGGCTAATCCACAATATGTAGGTCTCCTTAAAACCCCCAAAGTCCATGGTTTGGGCACTCTTCTCTTACCTTTCTTGACTCTACTATTGCACCTTCCCATCTATCTAGCCTAATAACTGGTAACAATTTAGCACTGCACCCCCACCTCTCTCCCCCCCCCCCCCCCCTTGACTGTCCTCCGAACACGCTCATCATCTCTTCCTTCTGAATCTACCATTCACAAAGTATTTCTATCATTTAAAATCACAAAATGCAGGTGTTCTTAAAACACTTTCAATCAATATTTACTAGAGATGATCCTTTAATACCTGCCTCCGCTCTCCTATATATAGTCATCATCCAAAACTCATAAACTGAACTGAGCACCGCACCACTATGATCGACCCTGGACTTCCTAAATCAAACCCTCATCCCTGTTTTAGAATCAACTACAGTACTCACTTAGAAAGATATTTCAGGATGCGGGAGAGTGGAGACGAGAGCTAGAGAGATGATAGAATACATACAGTAGACGTCGGCTATACTACAGTTCGTTTCAAGAATGCTCTCCATCTTACTCAACCTTTCTAAACCCTTTTAAATTGTCATTATCTTTAATGTACCTCCGGTCTGCCTGATCATATTCAGCTAACATGACCAACCACTTGGAATCCATTAAAACAAAAAACAGAAAAAACAAGATGGCAGGGTACTGTACGTACTAGCTTTAAAAATGCAATTAAAGTGAATTTGTGATGTTGCTGCATGACTTGACAGATAAGTTTGCTAGGATCTGACTTTGAAACTTCTTATTCCAGAAACTGAAGTTGATTACAAAGTTGAGAAAAGTCTGGAGACTAAGTGCCGATGTGAGAGCATCTATTTATCGGCAAAATGGTCGATAAATTTCACAGCCAAGAGGAGATGTGATTTATAGTATGAAAATCACTGTGGCAGATGAGCGGCTGTATATCACTCACTTAATCAATTTAATATTCCACGTGCCCAAAATAAAGAAAAGATTGCTATCATTTTAGAATAACAATGCAACTGATATAGTAGTTTTCTAGAACGATTTATAGCCTAACCACTAAGTACCAAACCAAGAGGGTAAATAATATACATTCATACGGTATATCGGTACCAGTCAAAGTTCCTTCAAATGTTGCTTCAATCTCTAAACAAATCTTGATATATACGGTGACTGACAAATTGTTTAATTTATTCAGTATCATGTTCCGGTTTGAGTAATGCCACCAGCAGACTGTATATATGCTATAGCTTGAAGATTTAAACACATAAATTAAACTGGATATTGTACACAGGCAGGATATGGGCGGGGGGAAGGGGGGGAGGGGGGACTATTTGCTGGATCAATTTACATGATGTATTCTGAGTTGTAATGCCAATACAAGTGTACAAATACGTGCTCACAGGACTAGGTAACGTGTTTGTGCATAATTGTTCAAATACTGTACGTTTAAGATACGAAAACATTGTCCTTGCTGCACATGATATGAATGGTGTAAACAGCTTGTACTAAATTAGAAGTTCTTAAGCTAGTACTTACAAAACAGAAACTTCAACCCAGATCCTCCTATATAGTACTTTAGTGCACATGCATAAGGCTAGGCCTATGTATAGTGAATGGACTACTATTCTATTGAACATACTGTACTACGTGTATGACTGACCGTGTAGTAGATTAAAGCCTACATAAGGCTAGGCCTGTGTATATAGTGTATGGACTACTATTCTATTGAACATTCTGTGCTACTGTATGACTGATGGTGTTGTACATTAAAGCCTTCATAAGGCTAGGCCGCTAGGCTTGTGTATAGTGTATGGACTACTATTCTATTGAACATAGTGCACTACTGTATAACTGACTGTGTTGTAAATTAAAGCCTATAGCTACTGTATCATATGTGCTCAGTTTGAAGAGTAATAGACAAATTTTCTCAAATCTCAAAGCATTAAAGTAACCTTCATTGAAATTTGTAGTGATAAGAAATAATAATAATATAAAGAACAAAGAATTGAATCCATCTTCATTTTTATGGTGAAACAAATTCAGGTACTTAAAGGAGCTATAGTAAATGATAATAAACTGAAGGCCGCTATCGGTAGAGTTTAGGATTACATCATATGTAAATGTACTTAAAAGACAACGTACTGTATGTTGACACATTGAAGATGATTTGACTGCCAAATTCAGAGCATTGAAGTACACTACTTTCATGATCACAAACTTGAAATATAAATATATGACTACTGTCTTGACTTCTATAATTTCATATACACAAATTCACTGTATTAATATATTAGATATTCTTGTATAGGAATATTGGGACGGTGTAGTAATATTATCTGTTAACATTATGAAATAAATTATTTAGTTACTAAATGTGAAGTCACTGTATGCTTAAGTACATTACTCTATTTGCTATACACAATTTGCTGGTTGACATGTATTTTGTATTTGAATGTATAGCATATAATTTGAACTTTATCTTTGTTTGCTATATTAATTGCATGATGGTATTTTGTTGTGTGTATATCATAGTCACCTGCCAAGGTAAAAAGTCATAGATGTTATTCTCACTATCAGTCATTTCTGAGTATTTATATGAATAAAGGGAATACTTACATGTGACCTATCGATTTAAGTCTGTATATATTTTGTTCGATGATATCTAATATCAAAACTGCAGCAAGTCATGAGAAATGCACAAGTATGTCATATATGTGCTAGATATAATTTTATATTAAAAGTATGAAAAGGAGTATATTCCAGGTCATTGTACCCACCGCCCCTCACCTGCCCCCCCCCCACCCCCACCCCTGGACTTAACACCATAGCTGCTACTGTAGGTTGTACTTTCATGATATGACTCAGAATGGAACAAAAGAAAAGAGTCTCTCCAAATATCCTTCCTGTTGATTTAACCAGTTTTATGAATATTAAACTCACCACTCACAGAATAATTATTCAAGGTTTACATTCGCCACATATCAGTTTTGAATAATTATAAAATTTCTTCCAAACTGACTGCAGTGTGGTGTACAGGTTCTATGTACAAACATGACGACACACGTCCTTTTGCTTTTACGTTCAGAAGTTTCAGCCATTTTGCTTTTACTTATTGTACCGTCCCCAAAATATCCAGCCAGTTACTCCCTGCTGTCTCATTACATACCATAATACAAAACCTGTAAAAATAAATAAGTTAAATACTTTTTTTTTTCGTACCCTTGAAGTCAAATCACCTGAGGAGAATCCAACAGTGCACTATGGCACATGAGCTTGTAGGATGTGAAAATCATTTCTGATTTGCAAGTTGATAATTATGAAATACACGACAGAATCAACGGGAACCATGCAAGAACAAACAATATGCTTTGGAGAACAATAGATTGGAGTGCATGCATGTGTTAGAGACAGGTAAGTGATGAGTGGAGTAAGAATGTTCTATCAATAATTTTACGAATGTACAAAAGATTTATCTACAAAAACTTCAAACTATAAATTGCCAATAATACAGTTCCTAGAGGGAGAACTACAAGAGTAATAAAGTAAATACAGTTCCCTTTGGTATGAGTACCGGTGCGAATTCAAGGCTCTCTCTTCAAAACATGACTACGAGTATTTTATCTTGCTAATATCGACAAGCTATGTAGATTCTAAAATGCCCGGAGTACAAATTTATGAGGGTGAGTACAGTACACGTATAAGAACTTGTTGCTTCTGAGCTGTTAGTGAAATCCTTAAAGCAGCTAATGGTAGTCGACAATTCTTACAAATAACATTATAAAGTTCCAACAACAAATAAGATGACCTGATTATTGTCGAAATAGGTGAGTTGAAAACTTGAAGAAAAGCACAGAAGGTTCGCAAGACATCCCACAATGCACCAAGATAAGCGATACTTTTATAGTAATGTACAGGCCTACACCTGAAGATAGTCTGTTTTTAAATACAAGACATAGGACAGAATTAATTATATTGTGATTACAATATATAAGTAATGCTTATTGACAATAAGCTGCATCCTTTTAATGACCCACTTGAAAAAAATTATCCTTCATTCGAAATATTGCACTATTTGTACTTTCATACAACATTATTTTGAAATGAATCTAACTATATGCTTTCAAGCTTGATCAAAAGTAACGTAATAGCATTTAAATATTGAAGTGTTGAAAAATCTCAAAAATCTATGTCAACAACTGAAATGTCATCTACAGCACTATAGCCAGTAACATGAAAAAGCCGAGGCTATTACAGCAAGCCAAATTTACAGTAGCTGTTTCCAATTTCAAGAATTCCGAATTGTTGTTTTCATCCTCCAAGGATTTAAGTTTAATAAAGATGGATTCCAAGCAGACAGTAGAAATCTTTTGAAATATAACCTTCCCGGAATAACCAGAGGTCAACATCAATTAACCTTACAAATATTAGGGAAGGAAGAGAAGGTGAAATTCTGACTGCAATTTATCCATCTGGAGGAGTTTGTTGCTTGCGTGTAGATCTTTCGACTGAAATCTTGAGAATTCCAATATCCTGTTACGCACTGTAGGCCAGCAGCCATGTTGGTAACTGATTCAAAACCAGCAATCTACAGTAGTTTCCTGTTACTCACTGTAGGCCAGCAGCCATGTTGCTAACAGATTCAAAACCAGGAATCTACATTTGTTTCCTTGTCTGTGCTATTCTTTGTTGTCATCCCTTGGATCACATGATCACATGACCCAACATGGTATTTGATTAAAATGTAGCTCCTTATTTTGTCCTTTCGAGCAAACAATATCGCATCCTTTTGACACATCTAGAACAACAGCAGCACCTGCCATGTCCTTTCAAATAGTTTTGATCCGATACATCCAAGGTGTTGCAAACAAGTTTGTGCCCAAGACATCCCTCACCATATATCCATCCTGACCACACACATCTGCCCCGACTGCAATATCCTTTTATCAGGAAACTGTACTTTATTCTTCCTGACCTACCAGTAGACAAAAGTTACTTTGCATCGTTTCCAATTGCAATTAATAAATTCCTAAAATATTGGCTCATTTTGTATGTCAAGTGATATGTCTAAAACACATCTGTTGCACTGTACATATCCTACACAGAATCTACAGAATACTAATACATTATCTGTCACCCAACATCCTCACCCTCCCCATCTCCCCCCCCCCCCAAACCAACTTTAATACATATTTACAGACATAATGGGCTTCCACCTGTTATACCTGTAGGCTGTAGGGTATTGGAAGGTACTTGCTGTGAGATCCTATTGGATCCTACACAGAACCTATAGAATACTAATACATTATCTGTAGCCCCACCTCCTTATCCTCCTCACCTCCCCCCCCCCCACACACACACAGACATTTAAAACGTATTTACAGACATAAAGTGATTCCACCTGTTGTACCTATAGGGTATTGGAAGGTAATTGCCTTGAGATCCTATTGGTGCTAAAACAGCTAATGTACAGGTAAATTATATATACAATTTTTGGTCAACTCTATTATTCAGCTGTAAGATGTCAAACAGTTTTTTTCCCCCGTCATTCTCCAAATTTTGAAAAAAAAGAAACCGACATTAATCACATCAAAAGAGAAAAACAACAGAAAATTTTGATCATGACTTTGAAATTGCCCCTTGGCTAAAAAGATTTTTCTCATTAAAATCATTCCCTGGAGAGGGCTTCCATGGGATTTCCTTTCAGGTTGTAAACATGTGTAGTCAACCAACTAATTCATCCACAAGAAGTCTGTGGAGTTGGAAGGACTGTTTCTGCAACGTTTTATAAAATACAAAACCTGCTTAACAAATTTCTTCTCTGTGATTTAGGCCTTTGACAAACCAAATCCACTAATTCTGTATGTCTGCAACTACTGCATCTCCTACTCCCCACCCACCTACTTTTTGGTTTTCCGAAACGGAAAACTATGGAGTCACTCTTACCGACCTTACAAAATTGTGAAGGGGGCCGCGGATTGCGAAGTAAGCAATGCCAACACACGGATCGCAAAGTCGGTAACTACTATTAGATTCGTCCAATACGGCAACATAAAGAACCGCTGTACTCAAAGCCAAAGCCAAATTGAATTAATCAGGTCACACATCCGAAGTCTGAGTCGGAGTGCATGCTAAGTTCTTCAATACCGCCCCTCCTTATGTTTAGGGAAATATTTTATACTGTAGTTTGATTTTTCCAACCTAGCTCTCCCTTTTCAGTGGTTATGAACGTGACATACAAAGTCACACCTTTACATTACCTTTTGATGTTACAAACCTGAAATCACTCCCTCATCTTTTTCCCTTCACCATTTCTTCTCAGTACTAACTATTAATGTGAAGTCTGGCCAAGTAATCAACTGACTATTAATGTGAAGTGTGGCCAAGTACTGTATGTAGTAACAGCAGGTAGTCTGTGACCATGCATACAATCAGCTGACCACTATGGTAACACCAGCAGTGTGCGGGAATGCTTAACAGATGTGCAAACACCTCTAACAATGTATAAACATATATATCCTATACTTCAACCACTAACAAGTTACAACAAGATGTACTTCCATTTCTAATGCTAACATTGTTGTGATTCAGAGGAAGTAATAAAGCACCTTCAATGGGAATTTCCTATTGTAAATTAGGGATTGAAAAAAATCTGCAGGTAGAGGGCAGAGAAAGCTGGAGATTAGAGGGGTGGGAAAGCTAGAGATTAGAGGGGTGGGAAAGCTAGAGATTAGAGGGGAGGGAAAGCTAGAGATTAGAGGGGTGGGAAAGCTAGAGATTATAGGGGAGGGAAAGCTAGAGATTAGAGGGGTGGGAAAGCTAGAGATTAGAGGGGTGGGAAAGCTAAAGATTAGAGGGGTGGGAAAGCTAGAGATTAGAGAAATCTAAAGATTAGAGGGGAGGGAAAGCTAGAGATTAGAGGGGAGAGAATTCTCAAGATTAGAGGGATGGGAAAGCTAGATTAGAGGGGTGGGAAGCTAGAGATTAGAGGGGTGGAAAAGCTAGAGATTAGAGGGGTGGGAAAGTTAGGGATTAGAGAGGGTGGGCTGGAGATGAGAGGAGAGCAGGAGATGAGAGGAGAGCAAGAAACATGGGAGGGGAGTGAGAAAGAGATAGTGGTGGATGGGGGGCAGGGAGGGGAAAGAATAGGAGAGAGATTGCAGAAGCTCTGCCTAACCTCCCTTGATCATTTCCCAAAAATTGATGACTGTTTGACCAATTTAAGATTGGTTGAGATAAGTTTTAGCACATGAATTGAAAATGATGCACTGCCATGGCAACTGATCAGTAAAGTACGTAGGAGATGGGTTTGATAATTGATAGGTTTGTTAAGTTCATACTTGTATGCTTAATGTACCCTTAAAGGTTACATAACTGCCGCTTACATAACTTGCGTTGTAACAAATTCAAGGGTACTTATAAATGCAGTGATTGAGTTTAGATGAAACAGGCATCTTTCTGGCTTCAAGAAAGTCAAACCAAGAATATATTACTGTACCAGGCTCGAACAAAAGGTTGAAAATCTGCCTGGAAACAGTTTTCTGAAAGGTAGATTTGGAATGAGGAAGGCATGTGACCATAGAGAAGGTCATTGGGGGGCACAGTGCAAGAATTTTACCAGTTCTTAGGGTAGGGTAGATCTGTGTGCATGTGTATCGGAGACAGGTATTAGAGAAGTGGTGTATTTAAGACCAAACCAACAATAAACATGGTCTTATTTTTCTTTCAAGTTAACATATTTTCCCTATCTACCACTAAATATTATGTTCAATGTTTACAGTTAACATAACCTACTACTGTACCTCCATAAAGCAGAGCACCAGACAACATCTGCAAACTGATACAAAAAAAACCTTTTCAACCTGCTTCGTTCTTCTCTTTATAATGTATCACTACGAAACATAGTTTGTAAATTCATGAATACTCGAGAAGACTTATTGCAATTCCAATGATACGTCAGTACAGACAAGTCACTGAACTACGCACAATTAACTATCAAGAAAATTCACCTACACAAATCAAACAAAGATCTGCCTTCCAAGGTTTTTCACTCAATTTTGATCAATTTACATTAATTGCTCGCCGCAACTTTCCCAGGCAATCGCTCGTTGCAAAAAGTCACCACAATTTGATCGAGTGTGCTGGAAGCGGCTCGAAATCAACGCGAGCTGAATTGAGATGCGAATCTATCGAAAAGGTTTCAGGCCATCAAATCACTTTTATTGGAGAGATAGCCCCTTTCAAATGCAAAACTGAAGAGAAAAATGTCTACCAGGAGAGAAATTTAAATCTCCATCTTTGGTAAGGAGCAACCCTTTATAGCCTGTAACCAAAGATACAGAAGGAGAGATTTTTGAGGAAATGGAATACGTTATTGCACATAACGTAGATACCGTGAATTCTCTTTCCATCAGACAAACCTCGTAGATGAGTGGCTGTTGGCATACGATTCATACATAATGCATGAATCACTTAACAGAGACAGAAGTGAGCTTATAGTCAGATTAAGGAAGCAATTTATGACCACTTCCAATATGGACCAAACACAATTAGACATGAGCTTCGAACGAACGTGCATCATTGCATGATACAGGTTTGAGTTGTTACACGAATGTACAGGTACGAGGTGATACAGAAATCATATTTTATATTTTATGGCAAAAAGGTGGAGGAAGGAGAACGACCTACTTTCTCTCTCCTTCTCTCTCCTTCACAATCCCCCCCCCCCCCCCCCCCCCCCAAATCTATCCTCTCCACTTACTTTCCCTTTCAGCATTTTGGTAGGTTCAACTTCAAAGTCCCCTTAATTGACATTGGTTTTAAAAGCTGTAGTAAAATGTTGGCTCTAGAGTCAATTGGTACAGATGAACATCTTCCCAACCTCGCTCTCCCATTCACCTCCACTCATCTCTTACTCCCATCTCTCCTACTACTAGCTTCCCCTTCCATCTTTCCAATCACCCTCTCTTCCACTCCCTCTCTCCGTCCTTCCCCCTTCCAATGATGACTGTCCCAAGTTTACTTTCCCTTGCAATCAGATAATAATTGCAGCAATATTCAAAAATTCTACTCTGTAGTATGACCTGTCTGGTAACCCCTCCCCCCCCCATTGTTTGCACTGTAAGATCCCTCCTGCAATGCGTAGGAAAATCTCCATGTCAGACCCATCACCTCCATCCACTCCGTCAAAGACAAAACTCAACTTTCTTGAATTCTACACTGCTATATTAAACAACCACAGAGAAGGCTGGTCCTACTCACATCCATGACACTTTTATGAAAATATTTACCAACTTCCTTTGACATTAATTGGGCACCTACAACATGAAATTAAAACATACCTAACATTCTGATAATGAACTATCAAAGCTTGAGACATTGTTTTAACAAACAGCTGTGGCAGTTGTGGAGTCCTAATTGTTGTATCCTATCCAATCCCTGCTAGATCATCAGTAATAAATTATCAAAAAAAGATATCAAATCTCTGGTCGTTTCTCGACTACTGTTTCTCTTCTCTTCTTCACTTTTTCTAACCTTTTTCAGTGATCTCTTATATTCTGAGAGATGAACGGTTTCAAGACAGGCGTATCCTAAATCAATTTGCCACAAACGTGTAACGATTGTCAATCTTTCATCTTGATTAAGGTGATAGGAAAGATAGATAACAACAAACAATGAACGACTGACATTTTCATTACTACATACAGGTCTGTAGCTCTACATTCCGAAAATGTTAACGCCTGGCGGAAAGAAGATTTACACATTACCGCATGGGTTTTAAACAAAGTAAAAGTAAGCTTATATATTTAAATACAAAGAAAAAAAACTCCACAACTTACTCTGATGACGAAAGAGAAAGCGTGAGAGAAAACAAACATATCTATGAGCTGTCGTATTCGTGCTGATTTATTCGCTAAAAGCTATCAATGCTTGAAAGAATAAATTTACTCCAGCAAACAAACACACCTTTGAATTTACCGAATGCTATCCGCTCAATATATTGAACTTGACATGGATTACAAGTTACATGGTAAACTTCAATGTTAATATTTCTCTGTTCAATTCTACTTATTGTGAGTGCAAACTTCATGTCATTTTTCATGAAGTTGATAAGTATATATACTTATGATGTGAAGTCAATTTAAAGAACAAAGCTAAATATTTGCTGTTTTTCAGGATCAAAATCATTAAACTTCAAAACTTTTTGGTAACGTTCATCTTTATCGAAAGACAAAGATACTGTAGGCAAATATTATATGGAACCTTTGCAAGACAGCTTCTGATTCTACATTGTAGCATTGGCTTCTATGGAAAATTTGCGTTATCAATGTCAACATTTTGGCATCATTTTTAGGATCAACCTCCTCACAAAATTTCAAATCAGAGAGTAACATACAATACCAAGCTCAGCAATTTATACCAATTAATGTTGCAAACTTGAAAACTATATGTAATGTAGACGTCGGTCAAGGAATGAGACCTTGTGACTGACAAGGTAACCGGGGCTTCTAACCAAGGCTAGGCCAGAGCTCCAGAAAGTAAGTGAGATTGTCACAGTAGAACTAGACCGCTAAGGTTGTGGGGAGACAGGTAAGCGAGGAGCGAAGTAAATAAGAAACATCGAAAGTCAATATTCATTTTAAACAAATTAAGTGTTAACATTCAAAGGAGAAAAAAAAAATTCTACACACTCATCAACATGTCCCTTTAACAAAAGATACAGTTTTATATTATAACTTTAACTAAGAGCATGATATATATGAACAATACCAAAAGAGAGGCTTTAATTCCTTTTTATCAGACTTCACTATATCTTCTAATGGTATTGTAATTGAACCAAAAGCCATTACGGAATAAAAAGGCAAAAAGGAAAGTGCAACTTAATCTCAAGACACTCTGATTTTCTACTCACAATGCTCGATTACTGTAATGCATTTAAAAACTCCTTTTCCCTCTCAAATTATGACGCTCTGACGGAGTAGCTCTGGTAACTCAACTTATGCATCAATGATTTGATTATTCCAAAAATCATTTTAGATTTATTTTGGAGGTAAAATATCTTTCATTTAGTTTGGCATAAAGTTCTAATGCAACTGGTATTGATTAAACGTTCAAAAACTCGGGTCACATGACAACGAGATCAATACTGGAGCATTTCTGTTTTCCTATTTCTCATGAGATCTGCGAGATGTACCGAGAGCATGCAAAGCAGCAAGCACGCCAAGACCTTGAGAGAAATCTCACGGTCGTCATTTGACGAGGAGAAATTTGAAATATATTGAGGAAAATCACTTGAGTGTTGCAAAATTGAGCAAACAACTTTGACTGAATATTTCATCATTTTATTCCAAATCAATAAGTGCCGTCCTTTATCTTCTGATGTCTTTCAACTTTAATATCTGTGCAGAGTTAATGACGAAAGTAATTTCACTGAGATTTATACGTACAAGTTGAGCTTCCTTGGAATCTAAGACTTTCTTTAATTGTACTCATATCTGGAAATTCTAATAATTCAGGGCTTGTCATCATTGTAGGACACATTCTGTAGCAATTAGTCAATACTGTACCGATGTATATACAGTATGTACTACCTTATTGAGGAGCTTTGTAACTTCAACATTGCAAAACTTCCTTAAGTTTTCTTTTACTTGAATTAAAGTCATCTCATTTAAAAAGATCTGGAAGTGTGCAGGAAAATGGAAGAGGGGAAGGGGAACATGAAATAATAGAAATAGGAAATGGGGGGGGGGTGGGGGACTTGGGAGGATTACACTGAATGCTTGTACATGTTCAAGAGCATTTGACACAATGAGAGGTAAGTACTGGTTGCATCAAGTGATAAACACAATATGTTGATTGAAGTACAGTAGTGTTCTCACATGGGTGAGGCATGCCAGGCCTCAAGGCAGAGTTCCAAGTTTGAGGGGAGGGGAGGGGGTGGCACAAATATTGACTGTCCTACTGTCAATTTCATCATTTTATGTTAAGTTGTGTAGAACAAATATCCATTATTCTTATTTAGCATGTACACAATACTGTATGTTTTATGTATGCCATTTGCAAGAAAGTCTGAAAATGCATCCCCCTCCTCCACCCTACCCCCCCCACCCCTGGCCCTGTGTCATAATGTTTGATATCTAGATATAATTATTGAAATTGTTTAACAATTTTGATGTAGTTTATTCCAGAGAACTCAACCAGAGAGTACAATAACCATTTCTCAAAACAGAACTACGTACGTTATCTTAAAAAAAAAGAGTACAAAATGTTATGTATTTTTTCCAGAAGGTTTAGGTACTGTAACAGCCACCTATGTACCTCTATACTCTACCATCAATATATGTTAAAGGCAAATCCTATTGAAAACGCTTTTACAGACCGAACACATTGATACAATCACCTTAAATACAACTCAATATATTTATTTCTGGATAACATTTTTTCGGATGTATAAAACTAAACAGTTATTTTTGTTCCATTTATGACATGCATGAATCAAGAACACAGAAAAACATTCCATTTCTATAACATTCCATACTTTTCCAAATGTTTGTAAATAACATAAAAATAGGATACTTAAATTCTCTTTTTTTATAGAATTTTGACCATTATATTGCCCATACACCGAGTGGTTTAAGTTTAATTTGTAATTTCAAAATGTAACTGGCGCCTTCTCTGTTATTTTAGGGCTGACCCAGACAGTTATATGAATGTTTTGATTTTCAACATTTCCCTTCATATTTTTTCTTCTTCTCCTATATTTTAGTTTAGATTCGCAACTTATAGATTCACAAAATTACACATCATTGCATATTAAAACTGACAATGATTCTTCAAATAGAGCAGATAAAATGGTTATTTTCTTTGACATCTCACGCCATATACGTACATATCGGGATGCAAATTGCGACTCAACCTTTTGAACTGGATTCAGAAAATAAGTCGAAAAAATTGTGAAGTTCATCATCTCAAACTGACTTGTCAAAACTTCCGTACAAATCTGATCACTTCCGAGAGGACTCATCGACTTTTTATCAATTCTGGATTTACAATCTGGAATAGCTTGGACAAAACAATAAAAAAAATCCAAAAGTATTCCTTGCTTCAAAAAAAAGAAATGCATTTTACTTAACGATTATTATCATTAAGCAGTGGTTCTTTCTTGCTTGCTTTTTTTCTTTGTTCTTTTCTTCTTCCTCTTACTTATCCTTTGTATTTTTTTGTTTATTGTTTTTGTAAAGGGAGACTGCTCGTAATAGCTCTGCTTCTTCAGTACTCCTCCACCACCTTGTATATTAATTATTCACCATTGTATTTATATTATGTGGAAACAAATCAAACTCAAACTAAACAATATAATTACATTATTGATGCTGCTACAGTATACATAGGAGAGTAGGGAATGGTTTAATCTGGATGGGTATCGGATACATGGTCATCAATGAAGATGAATCCAGATGGTATCAAGAGATGATGATGATGAGCAGGATGATGGTTCCGTTTTTCTCTTCAAAATCTGTCCAGAATTATCTTAAGACGTGTGTCCTAACTTTTTTCTTTTTCCCCAACAGTCTGAAAGGTTTTAGGCTACTGTTAGAATAAACCACTTTAATCAGCCAAATATGAAACAACTGCTGTACTGTATAATGTAAAGAACCTTTTTGTATACAGTATAACACAAACAACTGCTGTACTGTATAATGTAAAGAACCTTTTTGTATACAGTATAACACAACAAATAAAAGTTTAAAATGGAAACTGGTCATTGAGTAGAACACTATCTTTTCCTATAAATAGCAAATTGTTACTACAATGAATGTAACAATAAATGCAAAATCTAACTTTCCTTTTTTTTTCCACTACATTTTGAGCAACTTTTCACATCTTGTGATGAAGAAAGGAAGCATTCTCCAATTTTATTACTTTGCTTTTTTTTCATTTTCCTCTTGGAAAAATCCAGTTAAGCCGGATAAAATCCGGCCGGAATTTTTTGTGAGATCCAGTCAAATCAGTTCCAGCCTCATCCAAAAATTTGGATCTGGTGCATCTCTAATGGCACTGTAGCAACACATGGTGAATCAATTGAAAGGTTTCTTGGAATCCATGGCAGGAAGACACATTAAAAACTATATAATTGTTACTGATGAAACGATGACACCTACCACATGTACAATATATACATACGTACAGGTCAAAACACACTATATTAAACATGTATATCTGCTCTACCCATGTTGTTTGATCCAGACACACATTTAATTGAATTGAAACTAGTCCTAGAAGGGTGACATAATTTCCCCAATTTGATGAAACATAGTTAAATAACTTCCTTCATGGGAAGGAAACAGTTGTAGATCTGTAAGGTACATCATCACACCCTTACGACTTTTGAACAAGACACAACATAATGACGGTTGTGAACTTGGACCTTTCTATTATTATACCTTTATATTATAATGTACAAGTAATTCGACTTCCCACTAGTTCTGTTTCCACTAAACCAATGTAGTTTTATCATACTCTATAGATATATAGTGCTTGGCCATACAAAGTGGTAACATACAAAGGCATAAGCTGTATGCATTGTCACATACCCACCTCAGGGGGCCAATGAACACATTATCTTCCTTTTGAGACAGCTACTTAATGGAACAGGGGTAATTGAAAGATCAGCACTGCTTCATTCAATAAAATATAAGATGTTTGCACTTAAATAAGATGGATGTTTATGTTAAGCAATTCTTCAAGATGCATTGCCAAATGATTTGTGAGATCACAAATAATTAAGTTTTAATGTTAATTAGATTTTGATGGTCATCTCATTGGGTACTGATTCTGCATTTATACTGAGCTGGACATAGACTTGTTTGTATACAAAACTGTTACCAGTTCAATCTATCCAGATTAGAGGTAGAGTGTCTGTATTGTGAGGAGACATGTAATGAAGTGAGTTTAATATCTAGTCTTAAACAGTGCTTCAGAAAGGTGGACGAACTAGGTTCCAAGATTTCTTGACCGAAGGAAGAACATGTAGGTTACCTCTGAATGGTAAATTCAGAAGAAGGATTGAGTTGAGAGAGTCTGGGATAAATAAGTGACTGTCCAAGCTTGTTCAAGTTTCACTGAACAGTACAGTGGAAAAGACAAGAAACCATCTTTAAAGCAAAGCATAAACACCTACAAGTTGAAGTCAAATGAACTTTACATGAAATCTGTTGCAAGATTCAAAGATGGAGCTCCAACTTCCAATAGCAAACCAACTTGGTTACAGCAGGAGGTTCTCTCAGGTTTTGACAGTTTTTTCTGACCCAGGAAAACTGAAACAGCACTACATCAGATTATAGTTTCTGGAAGGCAGTTTCTTGAATGTTAGACTTGTCTTGCATAATTTCTGTCTTGACGTCATCAACATAATGTGATCCTCTTACACATAAACTATAAAAAGAATGGGCATATATATGTCATTGAGGTGCGTTACACCCTTGATTTCATCTTTAGCATTGACTCAATTCCGCTGGTGTATAGGAAACCTGCTGACTCCAAAGGTCGCTCGTAACTTCTGTTTACTTTCTTATTATCCTGATTCTTGAAATGCATGGCAGAACTCTACTGCCAGCTAATGACAGTGCAAACACACAAATAACCATGGAAAACAAAGACACAGTGCTGCATAAAATTTAATCAATGCTGCACCAAAATGAGCACGTCAGAATGTCAGCCCAGCCATGAAATGGAAGACAGGGCTGACCGTATGAGAATAAGTATTGAGCAACCTTCAAAGTTTACGCTCATATAAACTGAAGAAAAATAAATAGCATCGTCTCACACTTCACCATGAGTAATTGCTGTTAATGAAGAAAACCCTCAACTCCCTGGTTTGGGTATTTACAAGCGACCATACTCACAGTACTGTACATTTTCTCCACTAATTCTGAATATTCTACTTCTATAGTCTTTTTATTACAATTATTTATATTACATTCATTTTATTAAATTCATACAAATAAATCCACAAAAAAAAAATACACGCATTCTTTCTTGTTGTTGAGAAAATAAACCAAAGTTAAAAAACTGGAACCTTCTTTTGTGAAAAAAAGTTGTACAATGGCTCAACCATTAAACGAAGTGCTTACCCACCTCATCGTTCAGGACGGTAACTTCTAAATTATAAAGATAAACTTGATCTTTTCCCCCTGCCTCCTTCCACTGGCCAGACCCCCTTCCCACAACCCCACATCTTTTCTTTAAACACCAAGGGAGACATAATTACACCGTATTGTCATTAGAGGGCTCCTTTCATCAAAGATACTACTTTGAGCTTTAATACCAGGTCTCTTATTTACTTCCCTTCTCTAGACCCTCTTTTAGCCCCCCCCCCCTCCCCCACATTCCTCTCTGTTCCACAGCTTCCTCCCATTCCACAGCTCCCTCATTCTCACCAGTATCCCTCTCTAATTTACCAGTTATTTCAATCCTGCTGCTTTTAATCTCTCAGTAATAATGTTAAATATGTTTCAAACTTTATGAAGTTTTCTTCTTCACATCATATAAAAAATATCCTCCTATTTGCTTTGTTTTTATTCCCTTTGTAGTTTTCAATTTCTTTTTTTATCCCATATATACACAGAACATGACATACTCCTTTAAGAACAACTTACACAGTTAGGGCCAAAGCGGGGATGTTACGCTATAAAGGCATTTTATTGCACTTTTGAGGACAAAAAACTTGCCTCGAATGATCAGCATGAAAATACGAGCATGCATACGCTGTATGTACTCACTGTGAATGTCTTGTGTCGGAGAATGATCGGTCCATGTGTAACTTGTCGCTGGCAACTTGATTGAATTTGTTTCTGGCGTAGGCATCGCCTCCAGCTGCCACCAGCGTTTTCTGAATGTATGTAGCCTGATCGAACCTCAGCCAGCTGTTCTCAGCCAGCTGATTACTGCCGATATCACCTACATTGTTCTCCGAATTGCCCCCGTCAAACTTTAATCTGCCGCGGTGCAGACCCTGAGGAGACAGAAGAAGGAAAAGACCCAAAATGATGCATTTTTATAGACATCAAACGAGAGCGCAGTTCATTTCATAAAGCCAAAATTATTGAGTTAATTTGTGTATCAAATTAGGTTAACTACAAAATATACAAATATATATCCATCTTTAAAGTTTGGAATGAATTAGCGACATGAAATGTGAGGAGATAAGTATAGACAGAGGCCGTACATCAGTTAGATTGGTGGTAGCATACAGGTTGTGGGGTACAGTAAGGGGAATGAGTCGGTCGTACCAGAGGATGCAGAGTCAAGTCCTAAACGGGTTTGGTATCATAGTTTGGCAAGCAGGCAGATGATGTTCAGTAGGGTAGTGGCTAATATGCATTGTGTGTATAAACTGTACAATATGTATATGTTGGCCATATCGGTCAAACTAATGTTGTCTAGCTGGTGTATATGTTGATATATTTTAATATGTATGATTTTGGGGGGGGGGAGGGGTAAGGGGGGTATAAGGTAAATCCAATGTCTGATGAAAATAAAATTTCCAAACAAAATATGTATAAATCAATTAATGAAGTTGTTAAGTGACTCTGGAATTTATTCAACAGCATTGAAAATTCTTTACAATTTTGCTTTGAACTCTTTCCCTACATTGATCAATTTGTAATATATTGCACATTGCAGTACCACCCACGGTTATTTTTATTTTTAGCAACAAGTGATGATTTATTTATACCATACCATACAAAAAGACAAACAACCACAAGTCAGCTTTTGAATGTTATAGTGGAATGTTGAAGAGTAACCACGACAAATTTAACAAATTTATTGTGTAACTTGAACAGAGATAGATTTATTAAGGGACATTGTATATAACTAGGGCATACTTGGTCTACACAGATCGTCTATGTTATAAAACCAAGTAACATGTTCAGCGCATATCTACAGTAAACACAGTCTCAGTTAAAGTCAGTTTGTTTAGCATACAGTACATAAGCCCCACTCTGTGCTTTATGGTAAGAGCCCGAAATTTTACCCAATGCACATTTTCCACACCATTGATCCTTCCAAATCTTTACGATTAGTCCAATATACTGTAGGTCCAATTCCCAGAATTCATCAGTGACTACTGTATATAGTAATTCCTTGCTCAGCCATAATATATATTAATGTAGAAACCCAGTAGCTCAGCCCTACTGTACAGTACATGTACACAATTTAACTAACTACTCGCAGATGAAGAATATTCAATTCATATTGATCGACCAATCTTGTCATTGTGAAGAATATGAACATGGATCAATAATTTTCTATGGCCCTGGACTGGAAAATAAACACCGCCTACACATGGCATTCTACCGCTTCTCCTGTCTGTGCAGCCAATGGGAGAAGAACAATCCACTAAGTCTCTATGTGGGATAATAAATACAAATAAAAGTTCATTCCTGTACATCACAAAACTAACTGGTTTATAACAGCTAGACTAATACTTAACTTTCTCTAGACACCTAACTTACAAAAATTGGCAACATTTAGCAATGTCGCCCAAACTGATCTACTGTACTTCCAATCATTCTTGTCCCATACTATTTGGTCTTCCTTTGTGAATCGATTGCTTTCTACATTTCTCAAGTAATTGTTCAAGTACTATACTTTTTGGTTCATTTATATACATTATGACCGATCCCACCCTAGTTAGTACCAGGGAGTTGTTATATTCCATAACAACTCCCTAGTTAGTATAGTCAGTAGCTGTGTGCTGCTGTTTGTGTGATACATCAATGGTATCATCATGAGATGGGTACTTTATTTATGTCCGATTGCAACTCTCCCTAGTCTCCATAACAACTCCCTAGTTAGTACTTATTCAGTAGCTATGTGCTGTATGTGTGATACATCAATGGTATCATGAGATTGGGTACTTTATTTATGTCCGATTGCAATCTCTCTCTCTTGCCTCTTCTTCCATCCTGGTATTTATTCAGTTCCATTATAAAGGTATCTGACTAGACTATTATAAAGGCTGTGAAGTTTGCATGCCTTGTGCCCTCTGAACCGTGACCACAGGGATGCTTTCCAGTATCCAGTATCCATCTTCATCACTCTGCATTGACAACATTTACAACTTGTTGTTTCTAAACATAGTCTCCAAATTCACCAGAGAAAGAGAGAGAGAGGTGGAGAGAATGAGAGAGTGAGAAGAAAGAAGACTGGCATCTTTTAAAGGATGTAATCTTAGATAACTTTCTCCACTTGAAAATCCACGTGATGATGTCATCAAGACTGCGATTAGTTTTCCAATGTCAATGCTAGCATGCTCACGATCTGACCCTGAGATTTTGATTGCTGGATTGATGAAAGGATGTAATTTCAACACTGCTTTTTACGGACCACTACCTTGAAGAAATCCCCCCCCCCCCCCGATGGAAGACGATATGGTATTTATGGTTAGGCACAAAACAGGCAAAATAATCCATGGTCATCCTGCTACATTAAAATCATCACATCTGCATACTCTGTTCCTAACTTGAAAGAGATGATGCTTAGTCATGTATGTGAACATTTTTACCGGATAGGTTTCTAGATATAGGACTAGCGCCCTCTACAGGGAGATTCAGTAATGGTCAATAATACAGATATCCAACTCAACAATTACCATTTACTTGTTGATTTGTGATCGAAACATGAGAAATTTCAAATTCATCATAGTCTACTTCTCATCTATGGTGGTTGTCCCTGTAGTGCACCAATTAGATACATCTTACATTACAAGCGTATAACCTACAGTAGGCCACACTGTAATTACTTGTGGGAGTATCTATCAAGCTATAAATTTGAAACTGATGGCTGCTGACACCATACTGTATATATGGAAGTAAGATACATGTATGCAATAATATGCATCAGTTGTAAACCCTCCTTTTCTTTCTTTCTTTCTCGATTCCTAACCAATATACATGTCTACTGTATAAGTTGAACTAAAAAATTTTCACCGGGCTGGTTACAAGATGGGTAAAGTTTCATTGTCTGCTGTTTTTGTTGATGCAAAAATTAAGTGACATCTGGGAGTCTTGTTGCCACCAACTCTGTATCGTATCTGCATTCAGCTCTATAGTCCCCCCCCCCCCCCAAAAGATTGATCTACATGACATCTGTGAACATCACAGTCACAGTGTGCATGCTAGTTTAGGTGATTTCACCCAGGGGAGTGTGCTGCCAGGTCTGGGGCAGCCCCCCCTCTCCCCACCCAGCTAAAGTCAAGCTGTCCCCTCTGTTCTCCCCTTTTTTTTGTTTATTAAATCCTGATTCCAACTGTTGGCAGTTATTGTCTATATTTTAGCCCACCCTAATTTTTCCAGTATTATAATTTATTATTATCAATATTAGTTCGTCCCCAACATTTTTCCAAGTTGGAAGAGCCGCACTCTGTGCAGTCCAGCAGGAATACGTCCCCCATGATCTATTTAGCCACTTCATGAATAAGTTTATTTGGTATCAGTCAGCCAAAACAAATTTCAGTGGTGATTAGAATACTTTATTAAAATTTGAACATGTGTGACCAATATTTGACCTCTACTGCCATATTTGGGATAACTTCTGATGACATGGTTCATTAGGTTTTTCTTCCCCTTTCTGCTCGGATGACCTTTAATCCACAAAAGATTTTTTAAATATAGTCGCTGCCACCACCGCACGACTACAAGATCAATGACAGGTACGTTCTTCCAATATACTCTGTATGAAGGCAATGAATGACAACAGAGATACTAACAGGAGATCTAATCTTGGTAATGGAGGCTATAGCCCATAACGTATACATATATAGAGCGCTCTGCCTCTCGTCCACAAAAGAGAACTAGAAATTGGAGGACGTAATTTAATCTTCCGGTCAGGATGTCTGGATATAACTCATAACGGTCACTCAGTTTTTCTTTTAATATTTCCATCAATGTGACTGTATTGTTTAGAGGAACAGAGTTTGTTCTACAGAGCAAAAATTCCATTCCTTTTTTATATTCTTTTTCATCAGTTTAAAAACTATGTCGTGAAAAATGTCTTGAAAATGTCTTGGTTGATACAGGCAAAGAAAGAAAGCATAAATATGTCAATGGGTGGCTTAAAGTAACATGGCAAAGTTTGTTTTCAAATTACAGTGCCTGGCAAAATCAAAGCGACTGCGGTTACTGGTCGTGTGTTATTAGGAGGCAAATGGAACACATCATTCAAATAGCCCGTAGGATGTTGTGGTTACCAATAGCGCCCATAAAAATGGTTCTTACAAACATCATGGTAGACAAACATATTCAGAAAATATACTTTACAAGTTTTTCTGGTTTCAACCAAATTCACCTTTGACCTCTACAAACTCTTTCAAATCATCTTATTTATCATCTTACTATCTTATTAGTAATTCTCATACTCAATGTTTATATTAAATACTGTCCCAATAACAAAGTCTAGAAGAGTGTTTGCATTCATGTAACCGATGTTACTCTGTAAGGGGTGATAAGTTGGTCACAGTTGTGGGTAACCACATGGCTGATGTATAATCCTGAACAGGACCCTTCATCCTTTTCTGGGGCTTGCGATGTGAACAACACTCCAGGTTAACCCATACACTAATGATAAAATCATGACACTGATAGGTGGGGTAAGAGAACAGTGAAAAAATTACAGAGCAAGTCATTATTAAATCGTGACAAAACAGTTCAATGATATCCCGAAAACTCATTGTGTTTGGATAACTACAAGTCAAGCAGTTACTCCTTGAAATTATCTCATCTTAGAAACAATACAGACTATTTCTAATTAAATAATTTCTGCAAATGTTTACTTACCGTAATTCTACTGTAATTATCCTAATTGTCTGTGAACATTGAAAGTATCATGACCTTCAAGATGTTTTTAAAGGTCTATGGACACCTAAGAAACAACATTGTCCTAATCACTCTAATAGGCATTAGAAATCATGAAAATAGCTGCAACTCCCATTAAAATCCATCAATGATTGACCATTTTAAATGTCTTTTCTTAATTCTAGTTTCATTTATGAATAAACATTAGCTAATTATGCACATTGATGATGTAAAGGGAGTGACTGCTTGATTTCTTTTATGTTATTCCTTTGTTTTTGCAACCTTAATTTTAAGGATACTGAACACAGGTTTATGGTCTATATTTTATTAACTTCATTGAAAAGGGGAACATCACATTATATATGTGGGCTTGTAATTAGAGGTTAATTTATTTAGGGCTAAAATAAGAAATTTTGATGAGCACAACACTCTACATCATAGTTTGCAACATATTGTTAATGAATCCGAAAAATGTCAACAGATTTTCAATGCGATTATCACACACAACACATGTACTGAATATTGGCTGGGTGTGGGTAGACCTTGAATAAACATGTTTTCTAAGATTTCATCTTTCTCAATTTTCACTTTTACATATAGCTTTAAGGTCTATGCAATTAACACAGTTTCCGGTCGTTATCTCAGTAGACTCAGTTATCTGATGTTAGAGCTAGATTGTTTCTTATAGACATGCCCACCCCCTCCAACCCCCCCCCCCCCGTCCACAAATTTATTAATTTAAACAGAGACTTTAACAGTAGAGAAGCAAATGTCCTGCTAAGAATTTCTGTAGATATGAAGTTGTCAATAAAAACTTCACAATCGCAGTTATTAAAATTCCACCGTCGAAATCTCTTTGACCATAAATAAGCCAAATGATTACTTTGGTTCCTCCACAAACTGCCACAAGTCATAAATTGTGGAATTTGAAGTCAACATTTGCCAACCTTTGAAAATCAAAACAGACATACATGTATTTTTTTCATCAATTTTTTGGAATGAAAAGTGGGGAAAAAGGGGGGGGGGGAAGAAAAATAATCCTCACGAGTTTATTAGACTAAGGGGCGTCTGTGATAAGACCCATAACGTTGAATGCTTTCTTTCTTTCCTCTCTGTTACAGTATTTTAATTGAAAGAAAACCACCTTGCAAGTAGCCTCGGTAGTTCTCTTGTATCCAGTAAAACTTCCGATTAAAAAAGACTTCATCAGCATCAATTACATGAATAAAATGTAAAGTATTCAATTTCCCTGTTGGCAATAATCTGGTGGTTGGCAGAGGGCAGCATATTGTCTCTTGGGAGTACCCTGCTATCTTTAATATTAACTATAGTACTCTGGGTTTTATTTTGCTGATACTAATTCCAATCTCAGCTTCTAATTTGTGAGATTGAAAACTTAGATCCAATATTATTTGTATAGGCTTCTTTTCATTATTAGTAGTAATATATAACGTATGTATACAGATGATACAGTGCTTCATTAGGATGGAAGTTATCAGCCAATATTAAAGCAGGATCGATGATAAATGGCAATCACTTGGATGCCGCATAACTTAAGTGGTTTGACAGTGATTGGTTAACATTAAAGTGAATACACACTGATGGATGGTTTGTATACCACAGCAGCAATTTGTAACGGAAGGAAGCACGAGGGAATAAAACAAAAGTGATGGGAGTGAAACTGTATACAAATCCTAGATAACTTCACTATTTGGGAGAGAGTAGATATAGGGGGGAAGGGGGGAAGGGGGGGTTGCTGAGAGATTTGTTGTCCTTAAGGCTACATTTCGTCTCGGGTTGTACGGACCTTAACTAAATCTTACACCAACCAAGACATGTATTATTTACACACTAATTAGTATAAGATTGTGAACCAATCCTTTTGGGGGCCAGATTAAAATCTCATACAGACTGAAATCGACCTGCTGAAAACTCCTGCTCTTGAAGCATAAGATGGTATGGATTGTACTTCCTTTGAAATTTCATGGCAGCTCCAAAATTTATTGTCATTGGGACTTTTCTTGAAAAATTTGTAGCACTTGATAAACTAGTCACGTAGGTTACTGTTTGGCAGTAAAATTTTGTATCATCCCAATATGTACGGTAAAAATCACTCTCTTCATATCATGTGACAGAGAGAACATCACAAAATATACCAGGTTTGGAAATGTACCTCGCTCCTGGTTTTCCTGTCTACTCACAACTTCAGCACTCTCACATTACCATGCCTAGATTGAGCTGCTAATGTTTTTAGCACTGTATGCCCTCGATGACTCTCCACCCTCCCCGTCAATGACCTTCCTTCTCATTCTACCACCCAAAGTATTTAGAACACGTTTTTAGAGTGAAGAGGAACAGGTAAGTCAAACAGTGAGTGAATTATTATTAAATTTCATCGGTTTTGGTATTAAATAGAATGAGAAAGAGAAGTTGAGATTGAAGAGGGTGAAACAATGGAAGTGACCGGTTTCCAGGGAGGGGGTAGGATGGGCGCTAAATGGTTATCAAACGTCTCCAGGTACAGTGCAGCAAGATCGAGTAAGAGTGCAGCTCATTTGAGGAGACATGTAAGTGATGAGCAAATCTTGATTGTTCTTTGAGCAGACATTAACACAACAGCTGAACTAATTAATGTGTAAAACACCGCTCAGAGGCTTTCAACCTAATTAATTTAATCCACAGTGATGATGTACTGTAAATTATGCAAACATCTGTGTACAGTGTGCACGGTAAAGTACGTTCATAGTGACAGAACTAATTGCCATTGTGATCAATTAAGAAACGGTTATCAATTCTTTGAAAATTTAATAGTAAGCTCTTTGAAAAAGTAATAGTAAGAGAACGCCTGTGGCAAATGAAACCTGCCAGTAGAAAAATTTCTTCATAACAGATTTAAACTACTGTATTTACTTTGACATTTCAGTAGTCCTTGCTAGATCATTGTGTAATGACTACATGGTTAGATACAGTTCTGCTTCAGCTACACTACAGTAGCAAGTCCATTCCTACTGTACTGCTTTAAGTTTTTTACATATTTTTTTAAAATTTAAAACTTAAATGAATATGATGAAAAGCAGGTTTGGTTAACGCTCATGCAGTGATGCATTTTTAGAGAGCTAATTTCTGAAAAGAAAGTTCATCAACCTAGAAAGATGACTAATTATCTTCCTGACTCAAGTCCTGCTATTAAAATTAAGGAACACTATGAGAATCAAAGAAGGAAACCTTAGCATGTGATGAATGACGAAGAGAGGGAAAGAGGTGGGGAAGAAAAAAAGACGGGGAAATTTGAAAGCTCTTTAGAGAACTAATGGGTGAAAGTAAAAGTTTAAAGAAAACTTGAAAAGATTGGTTATATAATGTAGATTCAAGTAGAAGTTAATACTATACTGTTGGTCTTTCATACATGTATACATATAAATATGCATGCAATGTACTACTCTCAACCATGTTGTCAGAGGCACTTCTGTCAATAAACTCAGTGAATCCACATACAGTAGTTCAATTAGGAGAGGATTGATATAGTGTACAGTACTGTTGGAGTATCATGTACTGTAAATACACAGAGATGTGAATATTTCATGTGTGACATACAGTAATTATACTTCCAAGCTTTCAAAAGAAAATGATACCAAATTATGTTTTAAGTAAATTGTAGCAAATTAATGTTTCAAGATGTTACATGCTTTCAATTTCTGTGCAAAGTGTTTTTTTTTTTTTTTTTT
>KN886321.1:83062-116391 GCA_000934455.1 Apostichopus parvimensis
AAAACTTGTGATCATTCCCCTAGATTAGCAACCCCTGTGGCTAGAGTGTTTGTGATATAAGAACGACTTGTGGTGGCAAAGTAATTGGGGTGGGCTCTTGCATAGCATTGTTGCCATTGGAAAGGGTGGTGTCATGTCTTTGGCAGTCTCCAGTTGAAGCCAATTATATTTTACTCTCCCACCTGTTTCGTCGTTCTGTTTTTATCTGTTTCCATCCCTTTTCCCATCCTTTTGTATTATTCAATTCCCCACCTGAAGGAGATGTGCTGGACTAGATTGTGTGTTGTATACAGTAATCTGTCATATACCATTGAATATATATCAAAAAGAAAGAAATTCTCGTCCAGTGAGCAGAATCTCACAAAAGGATAATTCAACAGAAATCTAGATCTAACTTGTGAATTATTTTGTTACAATTTGCCATAACAAAATGTGCAAATATTACTTAGAAAGTTGCACTTCATTCCTTGGTTATCTCATCTTTGAGTCTTTTATGCCCAAAAAGTCAAGTTTTTCAACAAAATATGGGATAGTATCATTTTCATTCCAGTCCAGCCCTGAATATTAATGTGCTTCTTTTTACTGTATTCAACTTCCCTTTAACTTAACTAACTTTGTAACAGTAAAAAATATAGAAAAACTCAGTATGGTATGAAATATTCAAAAATTGTATTAATTTCTCTGTTAAATATAACCCAATTTTTTTTTGGTGGAAGAGATTAATTAAAATGTATGACAATAGCAGGAGAATATATGAGAGAAAATGATGCATTAACAACTCTGTCACACCGTTCCTATGTTAGGAAGCCACAGATGGCTTTCAACATCATGAATGAAAACCAGTTAATTCGTCTTTGTTACAGGCAGTGAGAGACATTACCAGTTGAGGACCACCAACTGTCGCCCTACAAGGAACAGATTGGAGTGAATCACATTCTCAAACCCTGAAGGATGTCACAATGTAGTTGTTGTGAACTCAATTCTTACAGAAACATTCAAAACAGTCAATTTGCCACATTCCTAGTAAAAAGAAAAAAGTAGACTCATTCCAAAAACCTTTTGTCAAAGTCAAAACAGTCCTACTCTCTGAAGGCATGGAACCAAGTGCAGGTATGTTTGTTTGTGAATGGGATGAGGGAAATTCATCCACAGATGAATTCATTGATTGATTGAGTAATATATTCATTTCAATCTCATATGGATTTATAAATAAAACTTTTCTGATATGAGAGGCACTTGCAATACTTTTACATTCACATCATTGTTATTCAGTTAATTTATCATGCAACTCTTGTTCCCAACTTGAGCATCCATCATGTTCCCAACTTGAGCATCCATCAGATGAGACAAATAACGTACTACATCGGCTTGCAAAATATGCTGTCTAAAGCAACACCCTCCCTTCACCTGTCAACAGCCCCAGCCTGGTTTTGATATAACTTCAGTACAACATATAGGCATATAGATGCAAAGCACTCAATGTCAAAAGCACTAATACATTGTGAGGCTAGCTACTGTAGAAGTCCCGATCACACATGACGCAGGTTTCAAAGTGAGGAACAAAAAGAAAGGGGGCAGGGTACAAACATTATTTTGATCACTTCCTTTCACATCCCACTGTCCTGGGTAGGATGAGAGTCCATCACCATCTACATGCATTCTGATAAAGTCATGATTCACATCCCTTCCACTCCCACCAATTTTGGCTAGCATTTGTCCAAAATACTCCTAAAAATAGCATAGAAAGGCTAGTTATTGTACAAAGTACTATCGAACGTCAAGAAACGGTTGTACCTCCAACATCCTACATCCCTTCTAACCAGAAAATCCTCCCCACCCATCTACCACAGCCGAGACGGATCTGATTGTCTATTAAAGCTACAAACTGACCATGCCACTGGTTAGTTAAAACCTTCCGTCTTCATCTTCTAAAAATCCTTTAAAAACTCAAAATTTACTCAAGTGGAAGCTAACAAAAGTCAGCCTCTTGGTGCATTTAAAATTATAACAAATGAGACAAGAAGTAAGATAAAACAATCAAATGTGAGGATCAATCAGTAAGAAATAATTAAATGAATCTGTACATTCTAAAAAGCAGCTGGTTGCATTTTTGTGACTATCTAAATTATTCAGATCTGCATTTCCATGTCTTTAGGATATTCGATGAAAGTAAACAATTTGAAATGTTCTTCTGCTACCTGTATAACAGAATGTTGCATAGATGTTCCCATGCTTTTAAGCAAATGAAATTCCAGGCTTTTTCTTTCCAGGCTTTTTCATGACCAAAATATATTCCAAGAGTTTACTGTATAGCAAACCACCTAATGAGGACTTGATGTTAGGCTACCTATAGTAGGCATACGTTCTGAATGCCTCTGTTTATTTGCATAGCGGCTACGGTGAAAAGTTACAAACCATTCTTTTTGCTCTGAATCAAATTGTCATTTTGCTGAAAGAGATGCTCCTTTTATAGGTAGTCATGAACATATTTCAAAAAGAAGTGTTGAAATGAGAATTTTACATCACTCTTCCAGAACAAAATCAAATATTCAAGGATACATTCAAGACCCAGAAAAGAGATATTTCCTTTTTCTTATTACGTTTCCCTGACTTTTCTGTTTTCAGACTTTAAGAGAACCAAGGTTACGTTACTACTACTGAAACAAACTAACAAACCATATTGTGTTCATATTCTATTGTATAATCCGAGATGTTACCAATAGCAACCAGCTGCTTTAACTGTATTAAAAATCAACATTTCTGAAGATGGAAAATATCTTTCCTTTTTGTTTTCTCAATGTTTGGCAAGTAATTTTCAAGAAATACTCCCTCCCATAGGGTTTTAGTCACCAGTAAAAATGGAAGATCTGAATAAAAAAATGCACCAGAATTTAAAATATTTTTTTGTAGTTTCTGATTACCAGATATGAAAGGCTGATCACCACCTTGCAAAATGTGAGTAATCGGATAAAAATCATGTCACAGCTTTTAATTCTTGTGTGTGATACCAAAGCAACTTACAGGAAGACTGCTAGGTACTTCACAATATTTTTATGGCAGCTATCAACTTTGTGCACAAAACTGATGAGAAGTATTACAGAATGACAACACTTAGCATGACATAACTTAAAGAGAGCTCTTTATAGAGTTATTAATAACAGATTTTAATTGGTTCTAACAAATATCTGGCTGGTTTTTGTGAATATTAATAATTTGTCTGATTCACACCAAGCTAAGCTGAGTCATTTCAAACAATAGAGATTATCTCTGCCAGACCAGCAATGCCTATTTGTGGGGAAACTGCACAACAGAAAAGATGCATCCATCACAGCCTGGGTGAAGGATGCTGTGGCCCCCTCAGCATCCTGCTTTTGACAAATTACCTAAAGAAAGTTATTTAAAGAGTGATTAACAACAGATTTAAATTGGCTCTTATAAATATCTGGCTCAGCGTTGTTAATATCATAAATCTGTCTGATTCATACACAAAAAATTTGTATTGTGATTGCAAATATATTGACGAATGACACAATTAGTGTATCTCCTTTGACATATACATTGTCTTTTAATAACAGCAGTGGATAATTCCTAATTCGGTATACTGTACCACTTAAAAGCAAACCGGAATCTACTAATTAAAAATTTGCAAACCAACCTATAAAAGAGAAGAAAAAATGTATTCTTCTTCCCTATCAAACAGATCATCATTGTGCAAGTTTTTTCACCAAAAACAGAAACTTTTAATAAAGCAATAAACAAACCAAAATAATATGAATAACTATTAAGATCACCAGACAAATTAAAAAGATGTGATTACGAACAGTGCTTGAAGCTATTGTACATCAGTGGAATGCAAACAAAACAAATTTATAATATTTAGCATTTTGAGTTGTGTAACAAATTTTGTAGCCTTATGCAGCACAAGCCGTCATGTTACACTGAAGAGCCATATTTTTTTATTTTTGCTTTTTCATTTTTGGCAAAGTAAAAAGAAAGAATCTAAAACTTTGTGCTTTCATTGATATTTACTCTTCTTAAATTTTTACTCTTCTTGATGCATTTTCATTTATGTCTGAAAGAAATAGACAAATATTCAAGTAATCAAACAATAAGCATGATTACCTTCATTTTGCAAGTATTTTTACATCTTTGGTATAAAAATATGTTCCACTTCATGACACCTCCATGTTTGTGAGCATATTGGCCATATACTGACACTAAACAATCTTTGACATAAAATAACCCCGATATACTTTAGTACAGGGATCGTCAGTTTATTAACTTTCTACGAGGCTCTGAGAAAAATGTTCAGACTGATTCAAAATCTCAGCATACCTAGATTGAGCAATTTTCAGGGTAGAATGCTCAAGCCTAAGGCCATAAGGGTTCACATACCCAATTAGTGCAAGATTCAAGAGTCCATTTTATTTTTGGGGTGACTGGCTGAACTGAAATTCTTTCACAGGTCAGATTTTGGTCATGGGTCCCCTTTTGAGAACCCCTACTTACAGAACATGCCCCAGCCAATGTGTTTGTAATGCTGAAATGCCAATATTTTGTCATGTCAACACTGCAAACATTCTCTTCAAAGAAAAACAGATTTATGATTTTCAACTATGATTAAATTACATCCGTCGGTTAACTGATTCAACGAGGGTTGACTGAAAATTTGTCAGAAAACGCTACGAGCTTGATTTCTGGGGAATTACAGTAATCAATCCTCGATATTCAGCAACCTCCATGCACGTACTGCATTTAAAAGCGAGTGCTTAAAAGTTAAAAATAGAATGGCATAGCTGAGGTGTGTTTGTTAGCTGATAGAAATGTTAGCAGCTCAGGTTTTATTGCCATTGGTATAACATAAGTGGTTACAGACATTAAACCCCAACAATTTAACATTACCACAGATCTTGGGAACACATAGCCAGGTCAACGTAACAATACACATCTTTCAAACTCTTTACAGACTGTTATCATTACAGAAGTGAACAGACAGGTAGCCAAAACTTCATGTAATTTACAAACTATCTGTAGTGTGGAGAAAAAGGTACAACAAAGCACCAATTTCTCGCTGGAACTAGTTTAAATCCACTAGGGTTTAGGTACTTCTTGCCTATGTTGTAAGAGAAACCAAAATAAGGCTGATCCAGAATTAAACCCAATACCACAAAATTCACCAGCCCAGGCAACTTACTGTGATAAAAATTCAAGTTGAAATGAACAAAAAAAAGCAAAGAAAATTCCTGAAAAAAAATATACCTGCCACCAAAATCCTCTCATTGTAAACAACTTACATCAATACCTAATCCATGGGAGATGTTTGATGACCTTATTCCTAACTATTCGTTGAACTATTTCTCACACATAGGCACCCATAATGCTCATCGAAATTACCTTGCTCGAAGCTCTTGCAGTGAACCGGTTCAAAATGCCGGCACGTGTATTATACTCTCTTCTTTCTGTAACCGCAAAATTTGACAATATCACCACCTTTCGTTTAAATTCTCTCCATGAAAAACCTTAGTCCCATTTCCACATTGTCTTTCTGGCAAAATGACTATCCTGGCGTACGAAATCCGGCTCTCTTTGGCGATCAACGAACGAATTACCTTGCGATCCTTGCACATCAATGCCACTCTAGAAGTACCACTTGTTTGACACGTTGCAGATGTCCTTTCTCAAAGTCACGCCATATATATTTTCTTCTCTCTTCGCAGATTGTGTTTTGCAGCAATGTGTCGTCTTTCCACTTTTAAATCTCTGACTGACTAATGCTGATGACCAAATGCTAATACCAATGGTGCTAGACAACCACAGATGATGGCTAGAAGTTCGCATTTTGTAAAGCCAGTCCTATTTTCGCTCTCAGAGTCTGAGTCAGAGGAATGGTGGTGACTTACGATCTCTGGAAGAACGTGTACTGTGGCTACGTAAAGGAATGTCCCGGCAGAAAACAACATAGAAATACCAGTGGCATTTATTGATGACAAGGCTTGTTTGCTGGCCTGAAGGAGCGGAAAAAAAGAAAAGGACAAGTTTTAGTTCATTTCCGATTGGGTAAAAATTCACATATTTTTTCCATACTAGCTAACCTGATTTTTTTATTTACAAAGACATTATTAAATGTAACAAGCTATGGGTAATGGTTACGGTCAACTATGATATGAATCACCAATAAAAGTCAAAACACACACAGTTATGACAAAACTAAACGTTTCATCAATTTGGTCATTTGGCACTAATATCTCAATTTCAAACTCCATTGGTTGAGTATCACAGTAAAAGAAACTTGTATCAGATAAACCTGTGATATAAGACAGGCTGTTAATAATAATAATAATAATGATAATAATAATAATATTCAATTTATGTAGCGCTTTACACCAGCGATAGGTCTTAAAGCGCTTTACAGACGTTATATTACCCCTGGCCAATGATAACCTGTCCCAGAGACAATCTCTCCAGGTGGCTGCACTTATATAATGTGCCCAAAGACAAGTTACCTCACAGGTACCTATTTAACCCCTGGGTGGAGAGAGGTAAATTGAGATAAAGCATCTTGCCCAAGGACACAACGTAATGAACTAGGCAGGAATCGAACCAGCGATCCTTGGATCACAAGCCCAACAACGCCTTAGCCAATTGGCCACCATGCTTAATAAACAGTGTCACTCAGTACCCTACATGATTGTACTAAAGTAAGACCTAGAAAACAAATGGAATTTCACCACACATTACCTTGCATTATGGTACCTGGAAATTTTATGATGACCATAGATTTGATGACTAAACTTTTCTGCATTGCCCTACCAAAAATAATGTTGTGAGAAAGTATAGTCTGCCCAAGCAATTTCCTGCATTATTGTACTAAAATAACACTGTGACAAACTATGAATTGTAAACACAAATATCCTACATTACTGTACTGAAGAGATAACATTTTGTGACAATCCAGACTGTCCACACAATATCCTGTTCTATTTTTACTAGAAAAACATTGTCAGAAACCATATATACTATCAACACAAAAACCCACACGATTGTACAAGAGATATTTTGAGATACAGTTCAATTGTCAAGTCAATCCAACGATATCGTGGTTACCTAACGTCATTTCATACCGCTGAAAAGGAATCTCTGGATCAAAGGAAATCACTTACATGACTAAGGCCAAAATAAGTTACTACTGTTGCTATGGGAGCTGACACTGAGAAAGCCAAAAGATGTTTACGGATTTTGTGCCGCTGGTAGTTCTCATGCATTAAAAATGTGACCAAGCCAAAAGCTGCTGGCGCCTGCAGAGGAAAAAACACAGAATACGTTAATTGTACAAAAATTTTCACGCACGAATACACATGGAGAAAGTTATTGCCTGATAATGCGGACGACTACCACTAAGTAATTCTACAAGAGCCTCGAGAGGTGTGAAATGGGAACCATTTTTAGAACCATTCTTGCAGAAAAATGAAAATGAAAAGTATGTCATCTCCATAACATTACATGTAGAGATGAAAATAGTAGGACACAACCCTGTTTCGGTATCTACTGTTGAGTTTGTTGCTTTATACTTGGCAGCTGTGTACTTGCAACCAATTCTGGACTTGAAGTTTAAAGAATGCTTTCAAAAGAAGGCGCTGTAAGGTTCTCTGTATGTTTTGCACTATTGGTATAGTGACGTACACCCGCAGTTTGATTTCTATTTTGCTCTTTTACTTTTAAAGGGAGTGAAGACTGTTGCACAAAGAAGCGTCTGATGCCGGTAATCTGACCTAGTTTCAAATGAGGTGTAACAGAAGTGTTAGACACACCATCGATCCCAGAAAATACACACACAGCTTGCTACCTTGGTAATTAGACAGTAGTGTACAGTCAATACATGCAGCTACGGTCAATACCCACAACACAGTGTCCATAGCAGCGATGGACATCTCAGGTCTAGATAAAAGATAACAAGGTATCACGTTTTACTGTCTGCATTTTGTAGCAACAAGAAGAAAACTTCACTTGCAAGCAACAAAAAGTTAACTTTTGCATAGGGCGGCACGCAGTTTGGGGCAAGTCTTCAATGCCTTTAAATGTTTCCAAAACATATAGAATTGGTTCCATGTTAATACATTCCAGTGATAGAAGTACAGAAATTGGAAGATTAAAAGAAACCAAAAACAAGGCATGGCATGGAATTCCCATAGCTTATCTTATTATTATTATTTTCTGTAGTGTAGGCAAAAATAGATAGTCTCCAATTTTCTGCACAGTAAAACCTGTATAGTCTATGCATCTGTAAAGGTGTCGTACCAATTATAGATTTGGAAATTTTGTGATTTTGTTTCCTTTGTAAAAGTTTTCTGCACAGCCTTTTACCTTATGTAACATAATTGCAGCAAAAACAATAAACTGGACATCTGCACGGGATCCAGATGCTGCAGCTCCCATAGCAATCCCATCAGCTGGAAAATAAAATAAAATAATGGAAATATAAGTAGGCTCTTAAACTGAGCAAGTCAAGCAATATAAAGCCAACTTACTTTTACACATTCTCTTACACAGGCTCTCTAGTGGATAAGCAGTTTGCTAACAGTTTTATTTTATTTTAATATAAAGCCAACAGAAGCAGAAGATCTCAGTTAATATGGGGATTTAACCATTTATCCTCAGTTGATCACTAACGAACTTTGACCTCCCTCTTTACAGTATGAGATCTGTTTTATGCTGCTTATTTTTCAGGTGTGATGTCTACAAGTTTAGAGTCACAGACACACTCACAAAACCTGTATACATACATCCCAACTTTCCATTCCCATTCCTACCCTTCCCTTCAAAAACTAACCAGGCATAACCTGTTTCACAGAGATATTGAATATAATGGAAGTTACTTAATGGGAGCTGGGTGTTATCATCCGCATGTATGCTTGGTCAGTTCATCTAACCAATTCTTTGTCTTCTAACTAAGAGTTTCCCTCCATAATTCTGTCCCACATTAACAATTTTTTCATCAGTCAATGTTGAACTAAGCATCTTATCACCTTACAGATAGTTGCACAAGAAGGATGAAAGAAGCATGGTGACAATTCTGATATAGTTTTATATATTTGAAAATTGAAATCTGGGCAATTGAACTGCAGTGTTACTAGCGGTCTGTTCTATATAACAGGGACTCATCAACACGGTATGTTGCAACTGATTTCACATATTTCCAATGGTTTTACATTTTGAAGACTGGAATAGCAATACATAGTCCTTTGTAATCCCCAACAATCCTGACTGTTTACTTACAAGTCGGCATTATCAACTTCAATGTCTAAAAGCATCAGAAAGTGTTGGAATATCCAAGTGTATTTGTCGTCAGAAGACTGCCAGAAGCAAGACAATTTATCAAAACTGCTAATCATAGGATATTTCATTAAAACAACTTAAAGCATGTTTAAAGAGACTCACCAGCAGCGTGAACAACTAAACCTATAGTAGCTGTTATTTTATTTGAACCGGCCCTCTGTTGACTTTCATTATCTGAAAGAAAGAAAAGAAAAGAGAAATAAAAGTCCAATGATATGTTCAAAGAGTCCATACTTTACAAGTAAACGTCACATGTTACTGTGTACCTAACTTATCACGACATTGGTTAACAATATTTAATATTAGTTTGAAAGAATAATTCACTACCTCTCAACCTGTACATCAGATATGTATATGCATTGATGGAGTGTTGGTCTCTATTTTCTGGTAATCTGTCATTAATATGAAAACCTCTCTACTATTCTTTCAATGGTCATACACTCCAATGTGTCGACATAACCAATAGCTTACATGCACGTATGGATTCAAATCTTCTATCTTAGGGTTAATCATATCTCGTACCAGACTTGCAGTATGAGTACAGCAGTATGAGTACGAGTACACAAGTACAATAACGAGTACTGTAAGTAAGCTTCCACTTGGTATGAGTACCAATTTGAGTACAAAGATCTACAAATGAGTGTGAGCACTTAGTCTTGCACCAGTATCTGTATTAGATTTCCAAAATCCCCTGAGCACTAGTACAAAGACAAATTCATGAGGTTGATTATAAAACCAGACACCTATGCTTGGGTAAACACCTTCTCAACAGACCTTCTCCAAGTTACCTTCTCAACTTGCAAAAGGAGTCATCTTTATAGGTAGATTGAAGCAGTTTATACTTTCTGATGGTGACCGTCCTTTACAGTATAGCATACTATACCACTTATCTGAGCTACATAATAATGTATTCCATCTTGCAAAATAAAGCCATTAGCCATGTGTCTTTGAAAGGTCCAAGTGATCGCACAAGTAGCTTATTATACTCATTACATGTACTGTACTTAGACAACTAGCCATCTCAGCAAACATTGCAACTTAAGTTAAGTAAACTGTGACTGAACAACTGCTGGAAATGTTAATTGTTTACCTGATCAACTGCACACACATGTTACCCACATATTTATCCTTCCATCTGGAGTTATATGTATTCACAGCAATGTCCAAACTATAAATTATCATAAGAGGAGCCAGGCAGTAATTGGATACAGTCCTATTTATATACTCAAACATTTTACCCAACCTATAAGTCTTCTGTAAGGGTTCAAAGTGGCAGTCTGAATATGTAGGTTAAAAGTCAAGTATTTTGTTCTCTAGTAACTTAGAAGGTATTGAGTAAGTTGGCAGAAATTTGTTTGTAATACAGTCAGGCAATCGGAGACTCATTGTTTAGTTATTACACTTGATAATTTTGGTAGAAACAGAAAACATCCCAGCAATTGCAGTTAATACCTTGACGGCTCTATCCATCTCATACCATTTGCTCCATTTTTCTTTCTCTGCCCCAATCTACTGAATTAACATGATAGGTTTTCTATTATATACAAAACAAAAGTTTTACTACAAAAAAAAGCCATGTTAAAATGTGAAACTTGCCAAAGTTGCTTTAAGTATACCTCTTGGAGTCAGTCTGGTGACTCTGGTCCAAAACACACTCATATAGAAATGTATGATATTTGAGGGAATCAATGTCGTAGAGTACCCATCAACATGTCGCACTGTAAAACAGACTTGTTGTAAGTCTGTACTCGTCATCGTGTGCTAGCATCAGTGTCCTGTTTGGAGGCATTTTGTAATTCTAGCGTAAATACTTGTGCAAGATTACGTAGTACTTTTTAGAGCCCTTGTATTCCCTCTTTGTTCCAAGATGAATTCTTATAACATATAACATACCTGCGGTTGTACCATGACTGTGTGAGCCTCCACCACTGCACTGGTCTACCAGAAGCATAAAGACAAAACCAAGAACTAAGGCAACTCCAATCAGATGATGAGCTTCCTCTACTGAACTGTGGTGATGACCTTCTTCGTGTGTCTCTTCGTGTTCTGATTAAGGAGAAGGAGGAGCAGCAGAAATTTTTCATCTTCACATTGTTTGAGAAAAGAAATCAATTGGTAATCCAAAGATGGTAACCCAAACCTTCATTAGAGAGACTGCATTTCTGAACAATGTCAAGTAACTTGAATACACAAATAATAATTTTTTTTTCCCGGCTGCCTGTGCTTTTCAAGTTGTCATAAAAAACAAAATCTTATGCCCCGACTTTCCAAAAGATTCATTCACTGTGAAAAAAACAAATATCTTAACTACTGTATGTGATTGTAAGGAAACTGTCAAAACTTACAGAGGCTGTCGTGACAGGCATCGATTTCTGCAATGATCTGCGACATTAAAATGTAAACTACTTAAACATGTACACTACAGGAAGGCTCCCATTCTGTTTTGTTCTTTTGCTTACCTGCCCAATTCATAGAGGAATCGTTTTGATCTCTTTTTCTAATCATTAGTTATTAAATGGTACGCCAAAGGTATCCTCACAGGTAACTTCTATGCCAAGGTGTCAAAACCACATAATCGGCCGATCTCATCTTTTTCCAACACATGTTTTTGTCGAGTTTAACATCCAATAAATTTCTGGTCTGAACTTACCCTCTTTTATTTCAGCAAACAATGAATGTATCCCCTCAGGAATGATCACTGCCAATGCCGTCCCGACCAGAAGACCAGCTCCAAGAACAGTTATCATCCGTGTTTTACCCTTCAAAGAGAAATTAAGAATTTCATAATTAAGATCACAATTTGACATTTCAGACTACATGTACATATAAGCAGTAGTGATGAGTACTGAGTGAATGGTATCTGACCATTAGCAGCTGTAATAGCAATAATTCAGTATATTTCAAAAGATTTTGGTTTTCTTATTTCAAAAACTTATTGTATATCACTCTATCCTTCCCCCCGATGAAAGTGCTCCATATAGCATTTAACATAATTTAGTTAGTAAATTAGATGCATCTCTCAGGTGTAGGTTTCCATCTGTAAACATGCTGTATCATAACTGATACATACACATATTTACCAAAAAATATAAATATTAACTTTTAATATTCCATTCTTTTTTTTCTTGCATATGAGCATGAAGTCAAACCACATTCACTGGAAATACCATATTTATCCTATTGACGACATAAGGGTTAAATAAACAAATACCAGATTTAGTTTTAGTTTTATTCCTTTCAAGGCTACAATGTACATGTTCACAATATGCTTAATGCTTACATTTTCTAATAATGTTCATTGAACTGTTCATTGATCAAGTCATATGAGTATATTTAGCTATTTGTAGGAAGGGGAGGGATGGGGGGGAGATCTGTCTTTGATTGTGAAAAGTCCAAAACTTACTGGTTTGGATATTTACGAGTGACCGGCTTACCTGTCTCCCCACAACCTCTTAACACTGCATATTAACGGAATATAACCTATGACCGGCTCCACAGGTTGTGGGGAGACAGATAAGCGATGAAGGAAGTTAATAATAATAATGATCATAGGTACCACACTAGTCTTTTAATGTAAGTATAAAATACATGCATGTGAAAGATGTGACAGACAGGAAACAAAAGTGTGATCTAAGTGATCAACTCACAGTTTTGCTTTTATTAAGGTATGTGGAAACAATAATGCCTATAGTATACTGTACATGGTTTCATGATTATTTATAGTTTACTTCACTTTTGCCATAGTTAGTACCATTCACAGTTACTGTACTAAACTACAGATAACAAACTTGGACATTTTTGAAACAACTTTAGCTTACCAACATCACAATAGGAATGCTTGAATTCAGCAAAAATTTCAAGGGTTTGCCAATGAAAACTTAACCATTACACACTATATCTGTAGGAAAAAACAAAAGTGCTGTTTTGACCCTAATTGTTAATTACTCCCTAATTACGAGTTTATCCCTTAAAGTTTGATTGATGGGTTTTTACACTTTCATGTATATTATATGGCTCAAGAAGACATGATTCTTGAATCTACCTAACTTACAAAGCTACACGGTCTATGGTAGTCTAAATGTTAAATATTTTATTAGTTTCACACAGGCCTATACCAAATTTATCCTAACCCTAAAGTACAGTAGGCTGGCAGAATTCTGTGGGTCGTCTCAGGTACTATGTAACATGTCAGACTTAATGAGGACTGATATGTTTAATGGTTTCAATATATGTTATGGTTAATTAACTGGTTGTGGGTTGCATGGCTTGATATTTCTTGCTTATTCACCCTATGAGTCAGTGAGCTGCGAGGTGCATCAAGACAAAATTAATTATTCATTTCTATGCATCATGCATACAGTAGTAGGGCAAAATAGCACACAATGTTTGAACTGTTCATAATGTAGTGTTCTACAAAACACATGTAAATGACCAAATGTTGGATAATGGCATTCTATAGCTTTGACAAACTATTGTTTCACATCAGCAAAGTATCTGCATGACAATCATTTCTTGACAAACTGTATTTATTAAAGACTATTAAACAGACAAAAAGGTGGCTTATGTAGATACATTTTTGCAAGCCAAATACTATAAGTTCAAATATGTCACTGTCAAATACATGGATTGGAAGCTTAGAGGGATTTCAGGGTAAACACTGCAAGTGCTGCTCTCTCTCTAAGATTGGATATAGCAGAAATAATGCAATTCTTATTTCCCCAAAGATCAATTAAATAATCATTGCACTATTGCTTCTTTACCTGCTGATGGGTTAAATTTAGAGTGCCATTCTTATTTAAGTCATCATTATAATGATCAATCTTGATGGTCAAAACAACCTTTTTTTGATACTATTGTAATGTAAATGATAACATAATTATGATGATGAACTTTTCAAACAATTCAAACATAAAACATCCTTTGTTTGTGTACAGAAGAAAGCAAAACATTACTCCGTGGCATGCACAGCATGGTACTGACCATTCCATTCATAACTGTACATTCTAGGCTAGATAGGTACAAACATACATATCTTATATGCAAGCACTAGAAGTTAAACACTGCTATATAATGCCTTTGGAGAATAAACTTTATGTAGCAGAGTGAACCATTTGAAGGACACATTCAACAAATACCCCTGAGTCAATGATTGCTTTACTTGCAGATGAATCCATGACTGTACATGTCTGAGTCCAGCCTGAGTCCTGACTGAGTCCAGCCAATTTTTTCTACTGTGTTGGCCTCATTGTTTCTCAATATTCCTATTATTGTTAGCCTATATATGCTGAGGACAAGATATTTGCTTGTGCAAATGTGTGATTAAACAGTTTGGTTGGATTGCTCTGATGATACAATATACCTATGATTTTGTTTGAATATTTGTTTTCATTCATTTGATCTTTGCGAATGGGCCAACAAATTTGGCAAAAACTTTCATGATGATGAGGAAGCCCTGGATGGATTATTATAAATAAGCCCAGGCCTACATCATAAAGCAGCAAAACCCATTCTAGAGTTAGGTATCGGTTACTTCATTTTTACAAGTTAGAATGCATCATGACAACTTCATTGGAATTTTTTTTAAACTAGGCACTTAAGTGACTCCGACTAATTAGTGTAATGACTATGCAACCAACAGTCTGGCAAATAACTTAGCGAAATAACTATATATCTGACTGCCGGTTAACTGAGCAAGGAGCAACATCTTTACTTCATCAATAACTAAGTAAATAGCTCTGACTTTACTTAGAAACATTTGACTGTTATGCTATGGTACACAGACCTGCCAACCTCCTCCCCAAACCTCCCCCCCCCCCCATACCCCTAGAAAATTCTGCACAAAAAAACATGAGATTGGTGCGAGAAAAATAAGAAAAGAACAAAACTTTATAAATTAAATACAAGTTTGTGTACATCATTCATACTTCATAACAGAATTCACACAGCTTCCATCATTTCTATATACCATTACCAGTAATATAACTTCTTATGAATCTGCTTTACTTTCTTTTACCAGTAATCGAGTCAACGTAGCCTATACTCTCACTCTCAGTAGTCTTACCATAGTAGTAATACTAGGGCCAAACTTTAGAATCCGTACCATATGAATGGAAAGCTTATTAGGGGCTAGGAATTAGGGTTAGGAAGTAGGGTTAGGAAGTAGGGAATAGGGGTTAGGAATTAGGGTTAGGAAGTAGGGTTAGGGGTTAGGAATGGTACGGATTCTAAATTAGTACCAATACTTGTGTTAGTATTACATCTTGACCCTGGACAGGATTACTGTTCTTACTTCTAGCAGTTAAGTCAGTCTAGCCTATACCCTAAATTTAATTAATCCTTTTCATTTCATACAGAGACCTTGTTAGTTCTACCTAACCAGCTTAATACATACAACATTGACGTTACCTCGGAAAGGGAAATCGAAAGAGGTATGGATCCAGCGACATAGCAGCCTACCAACATAGCCAAGGAAACTAAAACAACACCCCACGTTTCCTCCATTTTACGCTCTTCTAAATGAACCGATCGACAGTTGAATCGTGTTCAAACGTTGCAGAATGTCAGGCAGTCTGTGTAAAACGTTCTACACTGAATTAATGTTATTATATTTTGCAATACAAATATGCCCACTTTGCGCAGTGTATTTCTTATCTCGGCCTCCACGTACAACCAGATGACAACGTTTTGTATAGAGCCTTAGCATACTAACATGCATCTGTATTCCAATAGTCTACCTACATGCGATGCCAACATAACAAAGTTGTTGAATATCGAACGCCATATATAACAAAAAAAGGGGGCAAATGTAGCATGGTGGGCTCATAATTGAATAAAAAATATTTATTGTTCTGTGCTTTTGCAGCGTACAAAATGTCTGCCGTGTCAAGTTCTTTCATACCCCTAAATTAACACATTCCTCGATAAGCTAACTGTAACTTTTGAGTAAGTATATACAACTGACTCTGAATGCTGTTTGCTATGCTCTGAGCCCCTAAGCTCAGACAGGTCAGGTCCCAGAGAGTAGTGGTATAATGCTGAGGTAATATTGGTTACTTTTAGGGAGTAAGATTTCCAAATCCCAAATATACGTGCTAAACGGGGGTGTTAAAAGTTTTAAAAAACACAAATTGATCAGCACCTAGCTGAAATGGATTCAAACTTATGAAATATGTAACCCTGCTTTGCTGCAAAAAGTTTAGGTTGCCTGCTGTATCGTTGCTAGTAATATTTGAAGGTGCGTCAATTACGAAGGTGCGTCAATTATGAAGCCTTTACCCAGCAAACACAAAAACGTTTTTATAACGTCATTAAAACGTTTCGTCTTTTGTTTTGATAACGTTATTTGTGGTGTAATAAATATGTCACGAAAACGTTTTCAGGCTATTATTTCAAAACATTTTTTCGTTAAAACATTAATATAACATTAATATCTCATAAAAACGTTATGCCGACGTTTTTATAACACCACATTTAACGTTATAAAAACATATTTTAGAGGCTCTTTTAAAAATGTTATGATAACGTTTTGTGTTTGCTGGGTACTTTGTACAGGAAAAAGCTTACGAAAATCAGGGAGAGCCAGTTTGAGAGATTTTGAGTGACAACTGACAGTGATTATCGGTGAATTGACTACTGACTTAATATTAATAATACTTTATCACTTATAGTTTGAGAATACACGGTTTGGTATGCGCTTATAATTCATGAAAATAGTTGTACGAGTATATGTCGCCTATGCTTACCTAACTTTTGTAGGCCTACGTTCATACTCAGAGCACCAACAGGTGCAATCGGCAAGTAATCTAGTTTTCTAATTTCAAATGAAGTACAAAATTTAACTTGACTGTTTTCACCAATTGTATAAACTTATATCAGTCTACACTGTATATACTAGTGTTGTATTAAATTTGAAATGTGAGTATATGACTTTTACTGTTCCAAAACAATTTCTTGATTCTAGTAGACTCTTTTGGAAATTTGGTGGAGACAAAATAGAATCTATCTATCATCCATATCGATGCTCTGCTCCTAACAAGAACCCATTAAGAGGAATTCAATGTTGCTAGGCCGATCTTAGAACTATGGCATTCAGAATTCGCCAAAAGCTTTGTGGGAATAGAGAGATTTAATAACATGTTTTATGTTTTCAGTGTATGCATACATTAATGATCTTGGAATTAAAATCTGAATGGATGAATGAACTAACCAATGTACTAACAAAAACTTGAACAATGGACACTTTTTATGGTTTTGCTAAATGTCGGCGTCCCCTAACCTTCCTCTCATTCCTTTCAAGTTTCTTCCAGACTTGGAAAGTTTTCTAAAGCCATTTCGCGCCCAAGTGATGAACAAAATCCATCACCCACCTCAAGTTATCGCAGAGATAATGCAGTCATATTCCTGATATATATTATCGTATAATCCTGTTACTAATAATGCCGTTGACTATAACTTTCCCTTTTCGCGTTCCATATGTGCCTAGCTGGTAAGTCAATTGTGTGCATGTTGTAGACGTAGGCCTTGAGCTTAGTGCTTGCAACGCGGATTACCCACTGTAGCCTAACATAAGGCGTCCTCCCAGTATAGTAACACACGCAACGTACACATCACGTTGGCTCGTTCAACAATTCATACAGAACTGAGAAGCTATCCAAAGAAGCGAACCAAGTTACACATTTCAAAATGGTAAAAGCTCCCTTTCTATGCTGAATATTAACAAGGCTGAAAATTCGTTGCCGCTTCACAAGGCTTGCATTCTCTAGGCTAAGTTAAACTTACGAATAAGCTGCATGTTCCAAATGATTAAGACTGCAGGAGCTAGGCTAATTTTGGCCCAGGCCAGGCCTACTGCAGTCTCACATAGCCTAGGCCCTAGTACGTTACTAGCACTAGGCCTGAACAAGCAGGAGGTAGGAAAATCACCTTAGGCCAACTGAGTTGTGCCCTGACCATTGTGGGTTATTCTGCGAACCTAATAATGTCAGTGACAAGTGGCTAACTTGCGTTTGGCCCGTAAATGACTATACTTGTTCGGGCCTTAGGCCTACTTAAACTTTTGATATTTTTTAAGTGGGGGCCGGTTATTCTACCATCGATACATTCCGCCATCGGTACATTCCGCCATTAAAAATGTGCTTTTACTGCCATAGAAAAAGTGCCAATCCCCCATATTACTCCGATGGCAGTAAAGCACTTGTATGGCTGAAAGAGTAGATTAATTGTAGGTGCACTGTAGGCCTATATGCACTGTATATTGCTTCGCTTCACACTACCTGTAGGCCCGCAAAATCCCCAAAATTGGTCGTTTAATCGAAAATCAGAATTAGTCTTTTTAATAAACAATCAACCTAAATTAATTTGATTTATTCAACCAACTATTATATATTTGAAGACAGTTTATCGACTCAAAATTACGAACTTACAACTATTCAATCAACATGTACATTAAAGACTTTGTATCTGTTCCCCAATCTTGTCTTAACTACAATTCTGTCTATCCAGTGAACCGTCACATTTGAAGACATTGTACCTATCCTTCCAAGCAAATCAAAGAGAGTTTCACAGATACATTCCTGTGTAAAATCCATTCCTAAAATGTACGAGGCGGAAAAGTTTGGCGGTATGTTCCTATGGTGGAATGGCACTGGAACCTTTTTAAGTCACTGACAAGAAAGTTTTGTCCACTACAATAGTGCTTTAGAAAATACTTTAAATTTACTGTTTATGAGGCAGGCCTCCACAAATACGGTTGCAAACTATGCTCATCATTTTGGTGAGTGACTTGTGGATGGAACTAGTGCCATTCCACCATAGGTACATACCGCCATACCTTTCCGCCATAGGTTTCAATCCTTTTCGCCATGGCGGAAAGGCTCGATAGCTGTGGCAAGGTACATTTTAGTAATGAATTTTACACTGGTGTACAGGAATGTATCGGTGAAACTTTCTTTGAATTGCGTAGAAGGATAGGTACATCCTCTTCATATCTCAGTGACAGTTCCATTTCTGCAGCTAGTTAAAAGACAAAATATATGAGAAAAATCCTTTCAGCAACTTCTCCAGACTTTTGCATATATGTGGTGATTGTTTTGAAATAACTGGAATTTTCTTTAAGCTATTTGACACACAAAAGTTTCTCATGTTAATGGTACAATTCATGTAAGAACATCCCTGAAGAAAATATGGAGTAATTGATGAATACCAGGCAACTCGCAAACAACAATGTGCCAAAAAAATTGTGATTGCTATTTTAGATGGGGTGACAACTTTAATTGTATTGGCCTATGCTATAGCTTATTCTATGCAATAGTATGCACTGGCAACTTTATGACTGTTACTGTCACAAATCACATCTTGACAGAACTATTTATTACTCTATGGAAGCTCTTTGTTGATGTCCGACTGTACAGTGTACAGTAGGTCTACTTTTGCATACAAAATGTAGGAAATTGTCAAATTTTATTTTTTTTCTGGATTGTGTTAGACAATATATACATGTACAGTACATGCTTTTACACCAGGAACTGATATGACACCATCCAACAGACTAGGATACTTGCATCGTTACCAATATCCTTGTAAAAATACCGATTTGATTACACAGTCAAGTAGTGTGGTTTCCCAAATAGCAGTATAAGCTTGGTATATATCTATGCTATTTTCTTTAAGACAGCCATGTAGATATTGACCTACAGTAAGGTTAAAATGAAAACTTTGTGGCATGAAATTTGAGCACTTTTGCTATCTTGAGAGACATGGTTTCATGAATTACTACCCATGAATTTTTTCCATTCCCCAACGACATGCAATTAATTTTAATTAATGCACTTTGAACATTCAGCTTTCAGAGCTAGCCAATCTTGTTCAATTAATCATATCATGTGTTAATTTTTGGCATTTAATTGAGAAAATTATCTTCAGATCTTTGTCAATGAAATACCACAGCTTGTGATAGCCAGTGGTTGGAAAAATAGGAAGACTTGGGTGTGATTACATTCTTTGAAACAGTAACAATCTCTGCTGTAATATTACACAGTTTGTGGCAGCTATAGCGTATTTGTCATTGCAAGCACATGATTTTGTCAAAGTAGTTACTATTACTTGGGTAAGTAATATAGTTTTATTTACCAAAACTTTGTGATTCTGAAAAATTGAAGCCAAAATTTTGGCTGCAAATCAAGGATTGTGCTCCTATTTCTGAACAGCGCCATCTAATAAAAGATGGAACAAGGGTTTTATTATGTTTTGTAGGGAAAAAACTGAAACCAACTGTGTTTTAGTTATTTCTTGACATTTTTGTTAAGTCTTTTGGTATAAAGTCATCTTTTAATTCCACCTATTTTTCTCTCTTGTCAGTCTCATACAATCCTACTTGTTCAAACTGGTAAGCATCCAAATACCAGGACATATGCAGATTACAACACAGTCGATGAGTGCACAGATGGTAAGATATTTGTGATTTTATTTCATAGTCGTTATCTTTAAAATTAATCAAGTAGTGTATTTTATAAAAAACAATATGCATACTTGTCTAATGGTACACTGTCTGCAACCACTGCGTTTAGGCCAATGGTACCAAGCACAGCATATTTCATGAATCATAATTATATTAGGTTTCAGATCTCTTTTTTTGCCTAACGAGAAAACCCACTGAGCTCTGTTTCTAAGTAGATGTGGGGTCAAGGGAATTAATTTTGACCTCTCATTAGCCATGCTTACATTATAGTACATGTACAGTTAACATGGTCATTATATTGCAAACATGTTACCATAACTTCCATATTTTGTTCTGGAAAATAATATAAAAATAAGGAAACTTTAAAGGTTGTCCTTTTCTCTTGACAATATGAATGTTTACTGTAATTGTTATCGGTGCAAGCGCTGTACTGTATGACCAAAACCTCTGAGAAAAAATTAACTTTTTACACCGATCTCAGTAGTGCATATTATTAGTAGTCAAAGCCAATAGATCCTGTTAAATAAAGACAGATGTTCTAGTTTTCTCATTATTACTTGAATAACTTAATATTTTGAAATTGAAAGTATTGAACTACAATCAGGAGACAGTAGTTGAGGAACCTTCAAGTAGAAGTGTGAAATGTAGAATTTTCTTATTTGTTTTGCTACAAATTATGAATATTCAGTTTTAACTTCTCTTTCTTCTGCGCAGGCATTTGCAAACTGTTTGAGGAACACCTTAAGAAACGTCATCCGCACAGTCCATCAATAACATATGATATCAGCGAACTCTACGACTTCATAGACAGCCTCACAGATTTGAGTTGCCTCATGTAAGTAAACAAGTGTCTACACACGCCTGGTAGTCTACACACCTGGTAGTCACACACCTGGTACAGTAGTTCACCTTGCACTTAAGAGAAACTGGCTGACGCATTGTTTGAGGGTCCGAAAGCGTTATCGTCCATGAATGTGTAACACACATTTATTTGAATTTATCATTTAAAGAATATTTGTAACCAAGTTATGTTAGTACGAAAACAGTGAGGTTTCAAAATTGGTCAAAGTCTTCGCCAATATATTTTAAGACCAGTTTAGAATGGGACTTCCATATGAGCAGGAAGCTCAAACAGAAAATTGCCCACCCAGTGTCTACAACATATTTGTTTCCTTGTATTAAGTATGAATGTAAATTTGCAAATGTAAGTTCAAAATTCACTCAAAGAAGACCTGTGGAAATGCAGATTTCTGTCAAAGGTTTTGTGTGGGTTCAACAAACAGATTCAATAGACAATTGTTGTGCAAGAGTTTTACCGCCCTCTATCACTGATGGATATTCAATCATGACTTGGTGGCATAGTTTTTCAAAAGCACAACAGATCTTGTTACTATTCTTGGTCAAGTATTCAAGGATGTCTCTTACTAGTCTCTTCTGTTAAACAAGACTGTACTTTGTTTAAAATTCTGGGCATCATCCTTACCTATCTTATTTATTGACTCTAACTCTGCTTGGATTTATCAAACTAGCTCTTCATTGGCTTGAATTACTAACAGAATTATGAACAGATTTACTGACGGATTTTTCTGGTCATAGTTTTAACCCTTTAAGATTCTCAGTCAAAGGTTTAGTGAGACCTATTTAAAATTCGCAATCTGACTTCTTTATCCACAATTCATGAATAAATTAGGGAGCAGAAGGGTAATTGCTTTAAGCCATGAATTGTTTATTTATATAATTATATCATCAGGTAGTCGGATCTAAATTCCATTTGATCTTGTGAAAAGCTGTCATTTATATTCCAATTTCACCTTTGGTTGTGTCAAGTTGACAACTTGGACATTACAAAATGAGCCTTTATGTAAATCATTGATTTATATCTTTAGTCAACAGAAGGGCACTTTTTTGTAGGCAATTGGAAGAGGCAAACAAAATGGTATTGAGAAAAGATTACAGGATATAAACAATTTCTAAAGGTCACTCATTTTCAAATGTATTTGGTGACTGTTATTTTATTTAGCAGTTACCAGCAGCCATTACCATGGTTATGAAAAGACATTAAAAATACTTTTTATAGAGGGAAGAAGTTGAAATTTTTTTCACCACCCCGCATTATTGCAACCACCCAGACTCGACTTTGAGCAGACCTTGTCACAGAACACTTTCTAATCTTTGTTTCCACGAGTAGCCGATGGCTTACTTTAAGCATGTTCAGTAACTCTGAAAAACCAAATCTTGAGTCAGAGAGAAGGTCAAATTACAAAAAAGATTAATCCAGATGTCAAACTTTTGTATATTTATGATGTCAAAGGCAAATTTATGCTCTTTATGTATGAGACCTTAAAACTGGCACAACTGAGGTAGTATTGCCAAAGGTCAGCTATGGTAAATAACTTGACAACCATTTCGAAAAGAAGCAAGGTAATTTGTGACCTCTTCAGGCCTAGATTTTCACAATTTTAGCCACTGGAAATGAAAAGTACTAAAATGAAAATTAGCTATCTAAGATCAAGTTTCAACTTCCACATGTCAGTTGATATTGTATTGTATGAGATGTTTATATTCTTAATGTCTACTGGCAGAAAACTGCCTCATTTTGCCAAGTGGCAAAAATCCACTCACTTCTAACTATAGTAAATGGCCTGAATTTTGATGTCTGGTCTTTTATATTTCCTACCCTGTTGATAGAGTTGCTGTCATGATATAAAATCATCAGTCTTGAATCCTTATGTTTTCAATTTCTTGCCTCAAAGTAGGTGTTCTCACTGGTAAGACAAGATGTAAAGAATCCATTGTCAAACAATGCAATATGAATTATGGGAGAGTGATAACTCAGATCGATCATAAGGAAACATTTTGTGTCTACATACCTTTTCACCTCTTCAAAACCATCCGTTCATGTTTCACATTTCAGATTCCAAGGTGAGCCGCACAACACGTACTTGCCTTTCAACAAGGACTGGATCAAAGAAAGAATCTACATACAGCTACGAAAGCAAGCAGCGGCCAAGTAGGATCGTGCTGATGGTACCATAGTTAATAGTGGAACTAAAAACTGCAAAGTGATGATGATTCAGTGGTTTTGGAATTCATGGGAAAGTACTCCCCATTTCCTAAATCTGCTTTCCGTTTTTCTCTTTTCTGGACAAAATAGCTTTGAAAATGGATGATAGAGCAGGATGGTTGAACTGGATGCTGCTGTAAGTCCACAAGATCCTGCTGTATGGTTGCATGGCTCATAAAACAGCCAGTGGATGAAAACAAATGTCGTAACCAACGCTGTGATTGTTCCGTATTCTCTATGCAGTGAAGGTACAACGTGCCTGCAGTTTTCTGTTTTGTACAGCCTTTAAAACATTGACTTTTCTATGTAGTTTATATCTTCACATTTTGTTTTTCTTCTAGTTTCTCTTCTCATTGGGATTTAATTTCAGTTAGTTAGTTTCTTGTGGTACAGATGAAGTTGCCGCACCCAAATCTGATTTGAAGCAAACAATTTTTCATAGTGCACAACATTGCACACTGACAACAACTTGCTTTGTTTTGCTGTAATGTTTTGCTCTATAGTGTTGACCTTGACCTGGATAGGTTTCCAGGGAAACGGCATGTGAAGGTCACAATATTGTTTTGAAATTGGCATATTCATAGTGCGATGCATGCCAGTCTTAAATTATAACATTGCATGCAAATCTCTAAGGCAAAAAGAAAATAGCATCTTCATTGTGCATCTATGACATCATGCCTGTTTGCTTCAAGTTCAACTTTCAATATTTCAACAACAAAAATGGTACATAGAGATTGATTGAGTGCAAACTTACTAAGCTCCATAGAATACTTTCCTCTTTTTATCAGTCAAAATAAATTTACCCCTGGAATATTCTTTTTAATTGGGTTCAGTTTGGGTTGAAATTGGTGGAGGTATGCCCTCATTAGTAAGAGTCTGTGTGAGACAAGTCAAGTGTACAAGAACCACCAACTTCACCTGCTTTCAGATTTGTAATGTCAACAGATTATGAGAACCTTCATTTCGTTTGTGTTAAGTTCAACACTGAAAGTTATGTAGGGTTTACTTCATATCACAACCTTTTGGTTAATAAAGCCCACAAGAAGATAAAAACATCAAGTTTTTTTACATTGATAATTCCAAAAGTACTTACACTGGCAGCTTCTTATAATACGAAAAGATAGAGAGTTGAATAGGTTGAAGGATCATTTGTTTAAACATATTTTTAATTCTTTTCACATTAGTCTGTGATGTTTCCCATGCAAGTTTTATCATTTATGTGACCTTTTATGTTGGCGATTTTCACGATACAGTATCCATTGTCTAGGTTCTTTAAGTTAATACATCTATGTAAACATTGTGTACACACCTGTAGTTATGAGTGTTGAAAATATGATGCATTGAAAAATGTGGGCTACTGTACCAAGCTTACCGAGTTTCTGATCATGTGTAGGCTAGCAATAGTGATGATCTAGTAAGTGCAGCTAAACCTGTGAGGAAAAAATGAACACTATGGATATGGTTCCAAACAATCAAACTAAACTTCACCAAAAGGTTGTATTAATCTCTCCTCTTAACTGCAAATGTTTACATTTATCTTTATGGCGTTTACTTGCTCTGTTTAGTCAGGAAATGAAAATTCCAAAATTACCCAAAGTCATTCTACATTTTGTATCTCAGGCAGAATTGGATTACTGAAAGCAAAGAAATGATGTCATCTTCTACACATGTTATTCATTTGAATACGTCCTCCTTTGCAGCAGTCTTCATCTTTTGGTTCGCACAAAGAAAATTAAAATAGTTTCAGTTCTCGCCAACTGCAAGCAGATTCTCTACGTGTACTGTTATTAGTTTGAAAGTGTTTTGAAAAGGTGAAATCTGCATCATATTATGTCATGGAATTATAAAAAATGAACAGTTCTAGCTATTATGCATGTGGTGATACACAAACTGTTTAAATAATGATGTAACATATTTGTGAAACTTTCATGGAGCTAGTGCTATTGTGGTTGTGATAGACTTGAATTTCCAAAAATCAGACCGATGGAAATATCAAACTCTAAGGTATGTGAGGGTGGGTACACTACTGATATTACGTGATCAATTCATTTTTCTGTACTAGTAAGTAAGTTACATTGTGTGTGTATTTCAAAGTCCTCCCAAAAAATGCATTGTCAAAGGCACTCAAAAGTTTGCAACCCATCAGCCAAGCAGTCACACAATGGAGAAATAATCAGGATAGGCAAATTGATTGATAGGTACTAAAGATTGGGATAAATGTTGCAATGAAGTTTTGACCAAAGAAATTATGTGTTGAAATCATGGAACAAACTTTGCATCATGGGTTAATCCATGTACATGTCTGTATTGTTCTTTGTCATGAATAATCATTTTAAGAAGTTGCTGCATTTGTCCTCCCAATGGAAGATCAATAGATGAAGAAAGCTAATGCCATTAATATGTTAACTTTCTCTTGTAGTTTATGTGTTTTTGTGTGTAACATTTTTCCTCTCAAATATGTAAGGTTGCATGTGTAGAGGTGTGACCAGTTTGGTTTTGTTAATCCTGACAATTAACAAACCCCATCCCCACCCCACCCCGTCGCCTTCACGAGTTGAAGACAATTCTCACTTTCTCAGTCGCCTGAAAACAAAAGCAGAACATGCCAATTAGATCAAGTTTGTCTGGTGAGGAAACTTGTAGGCATGATGATTCTACAATGATTCTATAAAGGGATGATTCTATAAAGGGATTTTCCTGTGACCAGCTGAGGTGAAACAATTAGTTGGAAACCCCATCCTAGTCCCTGCAGGGCCTACGTGTATAAATGGTAAATCCCGTACAGGATGACTTGTGGCCACTTCCACGTGCAGAACTTTTTCAGTTCCACGCAGTTGTTGGGGCGATGAGGCGAAGGGGTGGGGTGGTGGCGGTAGGTATGCTATCTGTAGATTGGTGTCAATGTTGGTAGTGACTTGTGAGATTTGATCGTCCCCGACATAGGATGGGATGTCACTCGTAGTTCCGATAACCATGCTTGCGTCTCCTCGTATCTCCCCTCTCCCTCCCGCACCTCTAGGTTATGGTCTTGGTGAAAATGATTTAAAGCTCTTCGACATCTAAAATCTACCTAACTATTCGAGATATTTGAAAGAAAATACTTCACAAATGACGAGGATTTCGCAGTTCAAGTTCTTAGTTTCTTATTTCGTAAATAAGATAAAGGTGAACTAACCTTTTGATTAATAAACAATATGTCCGCTGACAATAAAAATCGATGTGTCAGTTGGTGTAATTCTCCAAAGGACGTCATTAAATAGTTTCACTACCTCTCCCTTTCTGTCCCTTTCTTGAATTTCCCAAATCGTCGATTTTATTGGAAAAGTGAACTGGCACCACGCATAACGTTTAACAGAGACCATCACTCACCTCCCCCCCCCCCCCACCCCCCCCCCCCCCCCCCCCCCCCCCCCCCCCCCCCCCCCCCCCCCCCCCCCCCCCCCCATTGTTAACATATTCCTCTTCCCCAGACACTGACAATATTTTATTCGGTAGATTCAATTTCACACCACGAAGAAAAAAACCTTCTTTTGAAGTTTAATCATATTAATAGGGCTGTAAAAGAAAACGTGTTGCTAATCGACTTATATTAAATTTCCTTTTATGTGGGTTTCCGTCCCTATTTTCATGCCCCCTAATATTCTCATTTTTATTGCATACTTGAGGGCAAACAGCACTCCAAGAAGGGGGCCCGGTGATATAATTGTCCCCTTCTAAGCTGAGTAAAAGTTTCAGCTACCTCTAGTGATCAGTGGTGAACATTCATTTATCCATTAATTTGATTGATTGTCATTTGTGGCAACTTCAGCGTTCCATATATGAATCACCATGTCAATAGTTAACCATACGAGCTCACAAAGTTTCGGTCATTGGAACCACCTCTACCCTTACCAAGTTCGAACACACTATCTCAGTTATGTCACTATAGACCCTCTTTGTGCAGTTTCATTATCTTAGATATAGATTATGAAAATGAGAATACATTATTCTATAACCCATATCTCCTCGACTCCCCAAGTGACCTCCCTGAATCTCCCATCTCCCCCTCCTCCTCTCATCCGGTTGCAATAAAAGAAACTAATAACAACAAAAAACCTACTCCGAATAACCGTCGGAATTGCATCGATTAACCCTATTTTTAACGGGAGAGCACAGTCTTTAATCAGCTGTACTACATTTGGCGCTGCAAGATAATTTCATATTTCGTTATATGAAACGACTGTAGATCAAGTCTATACACGTGTACATTGTTATTAACACGAGAACACCGAAACTGTACATGTATATTGCATGCATTTACTCCGTTTACCATTTTCACATCACAAATAGCTTGAAGGCATAGTACAAGTAACATGCCCTGGAGTGTTTATCGATCACCTGTCTCGAGTGAGCTCTTGATGATGTCACAATTAGATTCCAATGAAATCAACTGACTTGAATTTGCATTTCGTCAAATTTTACAACCCTCTCTGCAACAGTACATACTGAGTGTCTAGCATTGAAAGCGACAAAAACAGGGAAAATTTTGTTAGATATATATAGACACGCCAATTAGTCAAATTGCCCCACCGTTTTCTTTTTAAGTTGTTTTCCCAACGGAGTTTTTGTTCGGGTTTTTTGCGGGGTTTTTTGCTTTTGTTTTTTTTGCATTTTGCTATTCACTGTCAGATTTTTACGGAATCCTTTAGGGGCCCACAGGGGTTTTAACGATATTATGCCTAGATGGTTTTGAGTAATATGGTTGGACCTTTTTTTCCCCTTGTTTCTTGTTTTATTTTTTATTGGCGGTTGTTGTTGTTTCGGGGTTGAGGAAACCCTTGGGGGCTCCGTTTTTTTGCCCTTGGGGGCGCCTTTGGGGGTTGAACCGGGGCCGGGGGAGGCTTGGCCTTTTGGTTCCGGAAAGGTTTTTTTTCTTAAGGAAAAAAATTGAAAATGGCTGGTAAATTTATATAGAGTGGGAGAATAAACAGAATCAGAAAACCAACCGCAAGACCGTTCTAAGTGCACACTCCTAAAAGTTAATTTCAATGAACATATCGCTTCAGTCTTTCCCGTTAGCCTATACCAGCAGATGGCTAGGGGTGAAATATTATAATAATACATGAATCTGGTAATTCCTTACAGAGTACAGTTGAAGGAAATATAGTATAAATGGAAATGAACTTTGTCTACTACACAGGCAAAGACTTCAAACGTTACCCAAATGACAAAAGTAACTATGTCATAACATGTGTGTGACACCAAAATTTTGCATTGGCTTAAATGGTTCCTTATAACTCACAAACACTATTTGGAGCAGCTTTATATTAGTCATACCGACATAAAACAGATAGATGTCTTAGTAAGATGAGAAATATCAAATGTATTTTACAAATATTACAAATTGATGAAGACGATGCCGATGATGATAATGAAAATGATGATGTCTTATTGGAGACCACCCAAAGGGTCTTAACCGCACCAGGGATGTAGACAACATTTTGCGATCAAGGAGACGCAGAACCAACAATAATCTTTATATGTTAAATGATGAAAGTGATGACCAATGTCACTCAAACAGCAGAATTAGTTTGTCGGGTATTTTGTTCAAACATCGGAGAATTACAGCAGAAGTTTGTCGGGTATTTTCGTTCAAACATCGGAGAGCTACAGCAGAAGTTTGTTGGTTATTTTTTGTTCAAACATCGGAGAGCTACCTCCCAATTTGTGTGACGTCATAGTGATAAATAGACAGGTGAAGTCTCTTTATTTCCTTTCTTCTTTTCTCATTTTCATGATGGCAATGCCACTAAAAGAAAAGATCTAAAGCCATACATGGCCACGGTGTTGATATTTTCACAATAATTTAAAAGCTTTGCATATATAAGATACGTTCTTCATCTTTTTGTTTATTTTCGATATTCCCATGCACCAATCCACATAATTGGACTCCCTCAATCTAACTTAAGAGATCTATGTGGCTGCAGTCATATAATTCAATCGCTTATAATGTGAGAGTTACAAACTACGTACCGATAGTTCAATACAGAAACTGTTTTTGTCCTGTATCAAAAGATAACAAAAACAGAAATTCAAATGTAATGTCTGACGTAAAACGTGTCGACTATTCACACGATGGACTCAAATCTAGACAATATCTTACTATGGCTCAATTGTTAGTTACTAACTAACAATTCGCTAATTAATTTTTTTTAATGAGCCAAAAATAAAATAAACAAGGTCATTATCTATTGTGACGCATATTAACTCAAACTGATTACAAAGTGATATTTATATCTTATACGCCTATAGTAAACCTAACTATATACTAATAGCAGGCTTGTCTGCATGTTTGACCAGAAAACGTTCCTCTCGGACCATTAAGCCTATATATATTTATATATACATTAATTGCTATGTCGCGTTTAGGTATAATCTTTGAGTCGTTTGCACCAACTAATAAGTTTGGTTTTTGGATTTGTTTCCATGTGCAAACAAAATTTCCATGGCTTGGTTTAAATACCTAATACTGCGTAATTATTTACTTTGACCATGATGCTTTTTCGTATAAATATAATCGATCTTTCATTTACCATAAAGTTTATTCTACAGTCGCGGGGTGCTCAATTCTATTGTTAGACTGCTATAATTAATTTACCTGAATGAGAAAGAAAAAGGATTAATATACCCATCTGGAGTTGCATGGTTTGTCTTGTTTTAGATTCAAAGTGTTTCAATCTTTGCCAAGTTATCCCAGCAACTGATGTCATCTTCATTAGATAACTTGTACAACTGTCCTTGTGTCCGACTGAGTCTTCTTCCCTTTACTGTTGAAGGCCTAAGGCTGTCATCATTCAGTAATAACAATTTCATCAAGGAAATGAATTCGCAAATGTAAAATGTAATATATACTTTAAAGAAGGTCCATTGAAGAGACATTCTCAAAACAATTATATCGTATACCGTCTTGACTCTTACTGTAGACCTGCGTTTAATATAAATATACTATTCTTCACTTGATATAAGTTTCGATAACACATGTGTGTAAAACGTAGATAGCTCTGTCATGAAACAGTCTCGATTGATGTACATTGTAAATGACATTTATACGCATGCTTGCATGCATGCAGAGGATTTAGCGTCGTTTGAGATTTTATCACTATACAAGGTTATACACAAGACGTATCAGTGCTGATCCCCTTTAACGTTGTCGCTTTATTAGGAAAGACGGAATAATTGAGTCTGCCTCGTACATTGAGGCTGAGTATACAGAAACAGGTATGGGTTTCGAAGAGACAGAAGAAATCTTGCAAACACTTACATTCCTGTCGTCTGCTGATAACGTATAATAGATTATTGACAATTACATGTATGGACGCCTTGCTATACGTGACTATCGGTTAGATATCATCGTGAAAGGAAGTCATCTTATTTGGGCGCGAAAAACATACCGTAGTGAAAAAGATCAATATAATGGTCTTTACCTTTAAAATTACTAACCGATGAATAAGTTGTTTTGAACTGGAACCGGGAAAACGTTGTGGAAAAGCTGTACCGTTGCCAAGGGCTATCAACTCCTGAGTTTAAGAGTGATTAACATTAAGGAAAGGTAAGTGCTCATAATGTAGAACCTGCATTTTCGTCGGGTTGTGGGACCTATAACTTTGTGTCCCTTTGACCAGGCCATATAACTTTCACGCATAATTGGATGCAGATATATCTCTCGATCTATATATCAAAGGTATCTAAGTGGATAGAACTTTTCGGTTGCTTCCATATATAGTTATGTACCGTTGTGCAATAACAAAACATTGCGTTGTATTAAAAGCAATAAAAACAATTTCATTTCCATCATGAGATTTTTTTTAATGGAGATATTTTATTTCTATTGAGGCATTAAACAGGTAAACAGATCCTAAAACCTTGCGTGTGTTTATATATGTTTTTATATATGTTTTTAAATATATTGCTACTGTTTATATATGTTTTTATATATGTTTTTAAATATATTGCGAGTGTTGAGAGGGAGGGGGAGATGAAGATGTTAAAATGGTTTACAATGTTTTCATATAGGTCTAGGTATATTTACGTTTATACGAAACAGTGCAGAAGTAATTTCCAAGTGAATCTGATTGCGTTATCTGATCACGCAATCAGATCAAGGTTTACTCATAAAACGTAACAGTGCAAATTCCAAAGAGTGTCAATTGATTCTTTGAGAGTGTGTGCAAGATGATGGATCCTTAGAGAGGATTGAATTTCACTCTAATCAAAGATTGACTTAATGTTAATTTCACTTTTCATCTAGTGAGTGTTTTTACCTTTAATAAAGAGCTGCCAGATTTTTCTATTAACATTGAAAACTGTGTGAATCACTTCTCGAAAGGGTGTTCATTTTGGGCGCACTCAAAGATGAAATTCTCGTTCTTTGGAATTTAAGAGAGATTGATGAATATGCCGGAAGACGTCCCTGCAACGAGTACGAGGTGCGTCAGCCAATAAAGTCCATAATCATTTACAACATTGTTTGCTTTCCATGTTTTGTTTTATTGCTAAGCACGTGGGTCATGTTTCCCTGGTCGTGTTTCAAATTCATTCTAATTTTAGATATTGATCTGTTATGATGAACATTGAACGCTGAATTTACAAGTTAAATCGTATCATGTTCAAGTCTAATGTTAAATTATTTACCAGCAGATAAAATTACTTAATGATGATTATTTTGTTTTAAATCCTATCAGATTTCATATCAAAATACCTTTTCATTAATACCAACATTTAGGTATATACATTACAGTTAATGGATCCATTAATTTAACATGAAAACGAACCATTCTGTATAAGTAACTTAAATCCTAAATGTAAACATTTTAAGCCAAGAAAGAGTCCTGGTTTCTTCGTTCTCATTGTTATAGGTTTTGACATAAATCATGCATAAACATATATATATATAAACTCTTTAAATTCCTCTCTTTCTTTGAGTGAAGACTCATACATGAGAGTGATAATAGTGTGATATTACAGATCTATAGAAAAATGTAGACCGTAATATTTACATGCAAAGGCTAACGACATCGTTTATTTTACAATGCAAACGTTTAAGCATAGCTTTAATACCTCCAAGGGAGAGGGACAAGTGTGAAAAGCTCAAGATTGTCCTCTCTCATCAATTAGAAGTGCCTATTTGTTAATAAAAGTTTACCCTTTTTCCACATAATTAATAAAGGTCCCACTAACTATGAAAAAAATGACCTCTTGTTGAGCAATTTAAAAGAATCTATAACAAGAATGAACCCCTTTATTGGGAAGCTAGAAAACAAAGCAAAATAATTTAAAAAACAAAACATTTTGTTAATTTTTTTTTTAAACATTTAAATACTGGAATTTCGGGCAAAAAAGGTTGTAAGTGGCTCCCGTTTATCGGGACGTTTTCATGTGGATTGATTTGAGTAAATCAATCAAGTCACATGTCCCATTGCCCTTTGGAACTTTGTCCCC